>VMDO01005896.1:0-49348 GCA_007922755.1 Pedetes capensis | reverse complement strand
GTTCTCTTTACTTTTATCCCATTTGTTTCCCTTAATATTGGGCATTTATAGAAAAATAATATGTGCCTTAGTATCTTTTTAGCTAAGAAGAATTGTCTAGTGGGTAGAGGGTTCTGAGCTCTGCAACATTGCCTAACTAAACAACTTAGAACAACTTTCCCATTAACTTTTCTTGCCCTCATTTTAGTATCTGTTAAAGTAACTGATAATTCTTGTTCTTGAAGTATTTTGAGGCATTTAGGTAAAATTTTCCCTTAAGTCTGTTATATTTCTAGATACTTTTGAAGCTGTGACAGACCTCTAGATAAACCACATCATGTAATTATTGAACTTTTCATATTTTTAAGAAGAAATTATGCTTTCTTGCCCATGTGGAAGCAACAACATGCTTTGTGGTCACTGAGATGCTACAGGACATGTCTTAGCTCTCAGATCTTCCTGCCCTGGGGTATTTCCCTAGAAGTAACACAATTTACTCTTCTGAGGAACAAAAAACTTCACCAGGGTTAGTGACGTGTGAGAATTGAGAGTTGGTCTCTGCTTATACTTTCTGACAGTCTACATTTCTGTTAGGCATCTAGAAAGCCACAACTATTCCTGATGCAGTAAATTTACAATATCTGAATTTGCCAGTGTCAAACCTTATTATAATCACCTTTCCAGTAACATCTCTGATGATAACTGAAATCTAGTCTCCCAAGATAGAATGAATTCACAGAAATGAGAAATTCTTTTATTGTTCTCTGTGCAATGAGTTTGAATAAGACATAGCAAATCACTCTCATGACATAGCCCTTTAAAGTTCAATTTTCTCAAGCAAGTCATTATTTTCTTCTATTTTAAGTAATGTCCCTGCCATACATGGAAGATGCGATGTTAGCATCAGATTTTTCTATTACTTCTTAACAATCACTGATGATACTGAATAGCTCCGTTCTTAAAGGGTCTTTCATTTATCCTTAATGAAAACTTAACTTGAAACAGAAATCATTATTTTTCCTGATAAAAGGAATGAAAAAGAGGAAATTAGTTGGGATAGTGACGAACTATAGCATTAATTATTAATAAATCCATTTGAAATATGTATATAATCCCCATAAATGGAGATGATTTTCACCAGACCACTTTAGATAAGGGCTGAGATTTAGCTCAGTTGATAGAGTGCTGCTCTACAGTCTCTGAGGTCCTGAGTTCGATTCCCAGCACTGCAAAATGGAAGAAGGATGTGGCAATCCCACTCCCAAGGCAATCCCGAAACAGTCAGCCATTGAAAACCCTATGAGGGTCGCTATGAGTCGGACTTGACTCGACGGCACCTAACAACAGCAACTTTAAATATATGTCCTATATGTCAGTCTAGTACAAGTTAACCTAGGCAAGAAAATCTCAGCATAATGCTGAGGAGATGATAGACACCAAGTGGCCTCTAAATGATTGCAAGCTACTCCAAAATGCATAGTGCTCAGGCTTACTTTTTTTTTTCAGTACTTGGGGTTTGAACCCAGGGCCTCACACATGATAGACAAGTGCTCTATCATTGAGCCACACCCCCAACCCTTTTTTATTTTTTTATTTTGACACAGGTTCTCACTAAGTTGTGCATGCTGGTCTCAAATTGCGATCCTCCTACCTCAACCTTCCTGGTCACAGGGATTCTAGGCATATGGCAGGACACTCAGCCATATTTACTTTGTGTGTGTGTGTGTGTGTGTCTGTGTGTGTGTCTGTGTGTGTGTGTGTGGTACGGGGGTTGAACCCAGGGCTTTGCACCTGCATGCTTTGCAAGTGCTGGACCACTGAGCTGCGCCCCAAGCCCACGTTTTTACTTTTTGAGACAGGGTCTCGCTAAGTTACTCAGACTGCCTCTGGTCTTGAACTTGTGATCCTCCCACCTCCACCTTCCAAGCCACTGGGATTACAGGCGTGTGCCACCATGCCTGACTTCATAGTTACTTTTTTAAAGTGACTTTTCCACCATAATCTTGATCACTTCCAATGTTCTTCATACCTTCCTGAAGGTGTTTATATTTGGTAGTACTTTCCCTCAGCCTGAAAAACTTTCTTCATTGTTTTGTATAGTACAAGTCTTTTGGTGATGAATTCTTACACTTACTTTTGTCTGAAAATATATTTACCTCATATTTATTGTTTAAATTACCTTGGAATATTGAATTGTGAATAAATGAATTTTATTTCTACTTGAACTTTAATGATATTGTACTGCTGACTCCTGGCCTTACTGTTTCTGAAAGAAATCAAAGTATTGAAATTATTATTCCCGTCTATATAATATGGTATTTTCCTCCACCTACTTTAAATTAGACTTTCTCTTTTTCTGTAGTTTTCTACAGTTTGACTATGATTTTCCTAAACATGATTTTTTGCACATATTTTGCTTAGAGTTCCCTGAGAACATGTAGATTGATGCCTTTCATCGAATTTGAGAAAAATATCAACTATTATTTCAAGGCTTTTAAAATAATTCTTTCTTTCTTCTCTTTCTGGAATTCTATTAACATGTAGGTTAAGACCTTTGACTGAAATCACACAACTCTCTGAGGCTTTGTTATTTTCTAAATATATATCTTTATCCTATTCTTCAAATTGGATACATTTATATTATTCTGTTGTTCTCTATTCTGTCATCTCTATTCTTTTAGGATCATCTGAATATTTTTATTTTGGATATCATATTTGTCAGTTTTAGAAAGGAAATGATGATGGGAGAAGACAGGAGAGGGAGGAGGGACAAGGAGGAGCAAGGAATGAGAGAGAAGTTGACCTCAAAGTAAATAGCCCAACTTCAATTGTTCGAGAAATAATTATAATAATACCAACAATACCAAAGGTTGGCAATAATGCGAATGGGCTAGATTATTCATGTAATACTGTTGACAATGTAGAAAGATAGATCACTACAGAAAAAAAGTTTGGGCTTAAATCATAATTGGGATACAAGGGTATATAGAAAAATATTCCTACAAAAAGACATGCAAGTAGAAGAGAGGCTTCTGGTGGGGGGCGAGGGGGGAGGAGGGGCACAAGAGGATAGGGGGAAGTTATCTGTGCAATGTACAATGAAACACATATATGGAAATGTCACAATGAAATGCATATCAGAATGAAACACATTAAGTTGTACATTTAAAAATTTCCAATAAAAAAGAATTATCTAGGTGATAATTAGCAGACAAAGAAATTATATTTATACTCAATTATGTAAAGGAAATATGCTCATAATGAATGAAAAGATAGGAAATTTCAGTAGAGGAAGAGACACTTCTACAAAGAACTCTTTTTTGTTTGTTTATTTCCAAAAAAGGAACTCTTGACTCTTTTTATTTTCAGATGAAAGAGCAAGTATTAGTTACCTCTGTATCACTGTGATAAATATTTGACATAAACAACTTAAGAGGAAGAAGGGTTTGTTTTGCCTCACAGTTTCAGAGGTTTCAGTCCATCATGGTCGGCTCTGTTGTTTCTAGGGAAAAGCAGAACATCATGGTCATGGGAGTGTGTGGAGGGAGCTGTTCACCTAATGGCAGACAAGAAGCAGAGAAAAAGGGAATGCTGGCACTAGGCTGGCCTTTTCCTTTTCCCCCTTTTTTTTTATCTGTGCCCCCAGCCCATGAGATGGTGCACCTGTACTCATGGCAAGTCTTCTCCTCTTAGTTAAACCTCTCTAAAAACGCCCTCAAAGATATACCCAGAAGTGTACTTTGCTAATCCTCCCGGTACTTCTCAATCCAATCAAATTGGCAATCAACATTAACCATCACAGAACTTTTGACTCATTTTTAAGGTTTCTGACCTTCTGCTGAGATTTCCTTTTTATTCATTACAAGCATATTTCCTTTACATCATGAGCATAGATATAACAACTGCCTTAATTCTTTGCTAATTACCACATCTGGGTCATTTCAAGATTGGTCTCTGTTGACTATACTTTCTCTTAGAAAGAGTCCATCTCACCCTAGTTCTTCATATATCAAGTAATTTTGGATGTTATCCTGGATATTACAAATATTATGTTGGAGAGATTCTGGATTCTGTTAGGTTCTCCTAAAAAATGTTGATTTTCATTTCTTTTGTATAAATGGTCAATAACATTCTTTGTATTCAAGCTGGAAATTCTCTCTTGTATGGCAGCTGAAATAACAGTTTAGCTCTCTTAGCCTTTGCTTTCTTGTTTGGAATATTCCTATGTTCTCATGAATGAGGAACCAATGCAGAAATTTTAACAAATCTTGCATGTAGATTGTGAAGCACACTTGTGCACTTACTCGCACTAGCTGTCACTCTCAATCTCTCTCCCACTCTTGCTTTCCAGCTCTCTCATGCTTGCTCGCTCTCTCTCCCCCTCCTCTTTTCCCCTTCCCTCTCAATTTCTCCTTTCTGGAATCCCCTGTTCACTTTCCAGTGACGGTGGTTATTCTGGACTCTCTCCTTGAGTTATTTAGGCCATAAAGGCTGGGTTTTCTATTAGCAATTTAGCTACCCCTGTGAGTAGCTAACTCTCGTCTGATCTCAGACTAAAAGACTCTTTCAAAACTGAGACACTTGGCCTTATGCCTTTCCCTTCTTCTGTGTGTCAGCTGCTTTTTAGAATGTGTTCATTCTCCAATGACATGACATAGTTGTGGCATTTGTTTTGTTTTCTATATTGTCCAAAGACTATAGCTATTGTCTATGAGAGAGTTGGTCTTGTACAAGTTTACACCTGAAAGCTTATTTTTGGTATAACTTCTAAAACTGCAAAATCTAGATGAAGAGTTCTGTTGAGTAAAACTATAAGAGGAAAGGAACTAGCAAGCATCAAAATTAAAGAGTACAACATGGGAAAGTGAAAATGGCAAAACCCTTAAGGGAAAATCCAGAATTCCACATGAGTAAGAGGTGAGAAGTCTTTCATGGCCAAAAGATACTTTCTACTATAGAAGGTATATAAGAGTCATAGACTGCCAGAGCTCTGTGTCTGAAAAGAAAGATAAATTCAAGGCAGAGGACACCCAACTATGCTTTTTTATTGAAGCTGTTTAGTCTCAACATATCCTTTTGCCTTTATTTTAAAAATACTCTGAGAGTTTTTAATATGTCCCCTAAAAGCTGTTTTATTATATCTTTAATTTTGTCTATTTCCTCGGCATTTTCAAGGTTTCCCCTCTAAAAAGCATATCTTTTGACCTTAGGAAATTCGCAACATTCATAATGATGAATTAATGGGAATCAGGCGAGAAGAAGAAATGGAAATGTCTGATGATGAAATAGAAGAAACAACAGAAACAAAAGAAACTGAGGAATCAGGTAAAGATATTCTGCTTTGTTTTATGTAACAAGCATCTACTTGCAGGGGCAACATTTTCAAACCTTTAACACATGGGAACACATAGGCATCAACCCATCCGACTGAACACCCCCTAGAAATAATTGATGGGGCCATATAAGTACACACTAGCTAAATATCAAAACCGATATCTGCAGGACTTTCTGTGGTCTTCATGTATCCCCAGCTTGCATCGAAGTGCCTAATTAAAAGTAAACTTCTTTTCTAGTGGGCAGTTAGGCTGCATTGTTCCATATTTGATTTGGATTTATTATTGTATTTTGCAATAGAAACTATGAGAGAGCACATATATAAGTGCTAGATCACTAGTACCTTCCACCAAAATTAATAACTGTTAGATATAAGATTTAAATGTTAATAAAATACATATAGCTAAAGAAGTTATGAAAAATACAGAATGTTATATAATTTGGCAAAATAGAAATAAAATATTTTTAAGAAATAAATCTACATAAAAATTAAATATTTCTGTAAAATAAGTCATGAAGTTCAAAGAAAATCTGCAAACTAAGGAGAAATACCTGTGACATATGACCATTGTGGTTACTTGCTGGGGCGGTATATTGGGGATCAAACAGTTGTCTGGGTAAAGGCTTTTGCTAGTATAATCAGGACCTTACTGTGAGACAGAGCCCACAGTGTAGGCCCCTAAGGGGACCCATAGAGTAAACTTTTTTAACAATAGAATAGCACTCTATCCTTCAATTTCAAAATAAACTTTCTTAGATGTGACATTACCATGGGAGAAGATAAAATACCAGCCAGCAGACCAGCCTTTAAAGATAAACCACTCCAGAAAATCTTAGAAGTTAGATTATAGGAAAGTACAGTGGAAAAAGCACTGGACACCTAAGTTCTAATCCCTATTCTGTCTTTGATCTAGGAGGGACTTATTCTCCCCTGAGCCTCAGCTTTTACTCTACAATCAGTACATTATTAAAAAATCTAACATAGTTTTGTGATCTTTAAATGAATTTATCCATTATTCAGTAACTATTACATGGCAAGTACTATGCTAGACACTGGAGATATAGTGGTTTACTGTCCCTGTCATATGCAAGAAAGGCAGAGAGGAGGAGAGAGGTTCTATTAATTGATTAAAACTCAAATCTGAATTTCCCAGTTCCAGTACTTAGATATTGAACTGAGAAGCTCTATACCCTCTTGGATGGTCTTAGACTCTTTACTCCATGAGCAGAAACTCTTAAGGAAAGAAAACTACCAGATCAGATTTTTAAAAAGCATTCATTAGTTGTTACATGTGAATTTCCTCTAATTTTTGCCATGTATTAGATCTCAAAGCAAACTGCTACCTATACTGAATAAATACTTTATGAACAGTAGTTAGTTAGCATTTTCAGAATAGTGAATTAATTACTGAAAAAAATACTATAAATTTACAGCCAAAATAAACAAAAAACTTTAATAATAATTGAGCTATTCAAATTACTTAAATGCTTGGCTAGGATGTTTTATATTTTATAGCTGATTAATCTTTGACTTGTAGCATTGTCTCCACTTCGGTATCTACAGTATTGTATACAGTGTTTATCCAGTGTTACAGTGAACTAAATGCAACCATACATTTGAGCATCCACTTGATAAATTGTGGAGTTAGAGGAGTTATTGGAGGAGGAGAGGGCTGTGTAGGAGATTCAGACTGAATGCACTTACTAAGGTTATATAATTGCATTTTGCTTCTGTATCTCTTTTGAGTTAAAAGCTGTATTGGCTACTGCACAGAATCTTATTCATTTAGAGACTGGAAACTCCCTGACAGATCATCTTATAGCTATTTCCTTTCCTGTTCCACATGCCAGGATGCTGCTTTGTCAAATAAAGCTATCTACAATAGACTTAATGGAGCTTACCAAATAGCTTTTCTCCCAGAAGGTTTCAATTCATTTTAATTCAAGGACTTTTGTGCATTTTTCTTCCCCTCGATCGTATCTAATTCTGTTATCCTACTTCTGTAGTACTCAACTGCAGAAATCCTGCTCAAAGTGAGCCAGTGAGAGGGTCCTTAGGTTTTATCTAAATCTGCTACATGTTTTAGGTATTACTTGGCTTCAATTAAAAGCTTAAGCAACTAGATCTCAAAGTTGTTGTTTTCTCTCTGTCTGTTACCAAACTTGAATTCCAGGGGCCTATACCATGTCCCTGGTCATATTTTACTTCCCAAAGAAAAGAAAACCAGTAAACTTTGCTTGGAGTACCACAAAATCTCTGTTCTTCCAGAGACTCTGTATTAGCCCATATTTGTGATGCAGTATTTGAAATCCCCTTTCCATGGAAGAAAGGACTGCTTTGCCCAAAGCGACATATTGAAGAGGAAGAATCACCTCAAAGCAAATCATGATACTGTAAAAGTATTTCATTTTATTGTTAATCATGATGGGAAGTACATGTACCCAGTAAGCATGTTCCTTTTCAGTACCTACCTTAGATTAGTGGTTCTCAGAAGTGATACACCTAAGAATCATTTCAGTTACCCTTAAAATTTTACACTTCTGTACTGCAGAGTCTGATCTAGCAGGTCTTTAATGAGGGTTAGGAATTTGAATTTTTTCAGGCATCCTAAATTATTTAGATGTTGGTGGTCCAGGTAGCACATTTGGAAAATACTGACTTAGACATCCTTTTTCATTGTCCTAACCAACATTTCCTCTTCTCTTTGCATCCAATCTCCTTCCTCCTCCCTCATCCTCCACCTCCCTTATTCTCAATTTAAGTTTGACCAATTAATTAACAAATACTATGTCCTATAAACTGATGGAAATATGGATGTAAATGTATATAAATCCACATTAAACATAAATGCTGCTTGGTGGTATCCTAGAAAGTACTGATTAGAATGCAGCAAAGGCAAGATATATCAGTATGGACCAGAGTAGTCACAATCAGTGATAGTTGATCAGGGCCTTGAAAGGTGAACAGGTTTAGATGAGAGGAGGGAAGATAAGAAAGCATCTCAATAGTTTGGGGGAGTTGAGGGTGCAGGGTTCAGTGGTGGAAATTAGCATGATGTGCTTTGGGAGATGGGTCCAAATTTGGGGGGACCACTAATGTCAAGCTTAGATTTAACATAGTAGGCACTATAAGGACACTGTGATCATAACACTAATATGATGAAAGCAACATGAATTGTACATTTTTTCAATAAGAGAGACCAGCCAGAGGCTTTTATACAATAGAGATGGGAAATGATGAACATTGGAACTAAAGCAATGGCAATGGAAACTGAGAAAAAAATGGCAAAAGAAAAGGAAGTAACCAACAGTATAAGATTAAAGATCGTAGGAGTCATTCACAGAAGAATAAAGTCTTTGGTGTAAGATTGAGTACAGATGATGAAAAAAAGGAAAGAGTCCAGAATGAGTTTTCTAGTCTGGGAGACAGGGAAACTGATAATTGTATTAGTTCACTAGAGCTGCCATAACAAAGTACCAGAAAGTGGGAGGCTTAAGCGGCTGAGATTTATTGTCTCATGGTTCTGGAGAGTAGGGGCACAAGGTCAAGATGTTGGAAGACTTGGTTCCTACTGAGGACTATGAAGGAGAATTTGCTCTATGCTATTCCCATAACTTCTGGTTGTTTGCCAGCAATTTTTGGCATTCCTTGACATAAATGCATTATCGCAATCTCTCCCTTCATGTTTACATGCCATTCTTCCTGTGAGCATGCCTTTCTCTGTGCTCAAATTTCTCCTTTCTTTAAGGACACCAATAACATTGGGTTAGGCTCACCCTAATGGCTTGATTACTTCTGTAAATACTCAGTTCCAAAATAAGGTCCCATTCTTGGAATTTCAACATATCTTTGGGGGGGAGGGACACAATTCAATCCCCAGCAATAGAACTGATAAAAATGGACTGATAGATGGGACTGTTTTGCCCAGTATAGTGAAATAAGCTTCAGATAGTAGGTAGTTAGAAAATAGACAGGAAGAACTTGTATTCAAGTCACAGTTGAAAGTAGAAGGCATAGAAGATAGTAGTATAAAGGTATTGGCTGAAGCTCTGAGAATATGAATAAATGATTATGAAAGGCAAGTGAAAGAAAGAAGAGCAAAGGGATGAATACAGAACTTGGAGGGCTACACACAGTGAAGAGGAAGAAAAGGGAGAAGAGTTATAAAAATTGGAAAAAGAACAGTCTGAGAGGCTAGAAGAAAACTAGAAAAGAATTGGATTGTAGAAATCAAGACAAGATTCTGTAGAAGTAGGGAGTAATCAACATTGTCAGATGTTACAAAGAAGATAAGAAGCTAAAGAAACTGTGCTGACTAAGAGATATGTTAGTGGAGTGATAGAGGTAGGGGCCAGCATACAATTAATAAGAAAGTAGAGCTGGGTGCGGTAGCACATACCTGTAATCCCAGAGACTCCGGAGGCAAAGACAGGAGGATGGCAAGTTCGATACCAGAGGCAGTCTGCATAATTTAGCAATACCCTGTCTCAAAAAGTAGAAAAAAAATGGGCTGAGAGTACAGCTCAGTGGTCCAGCACTTGCAAAGCATGCAAGCACAAGGCCCTGGGTTCAATCCCCAGTACCACAAAAAAAAAAAAAAAGTAAGCGGACAAAGACCTCAGGTCAAGAAATTGGCTACTAAGAAATGTAGTAATAGTAGCAGCAGTAGTAGTAGTTATAGTAGTAGTAGTGGTAGTAGTAGTAGCAGCAGCAACAGCAGCAGCAGCAGCAGCTTAGTTCTGGGGATCAAACCCATGGCCTTATGCAGCCAATCATGCACTCTACCACTGAGCTACCGCCACAGCCCAAGTATTATAAGTATTGCAAATGGACACTAGAATTGCTAACAAAGTTAAAGTTAAGTTTGTTTGCTTTGTTTGTTTGTTTTTTGGGTGTTTTGTTCTGTTTTTGTTTGTTTAGGGTTTTTTTTTCCAGACATGGTCTTGTATGTGGCCCAGGCTGACCTTGAACTCCTGATTCTCCTTTCTCAGCCACCAGAGTTCTGGGATTACACGTATGAGCCACAATGCCTACATTTAAGTTGTTTTTTATTGTTCAGTCAAAGAGAAGGAAGCCATGGATTGTATGAAGCTGAAAATGCTAGAGAATAAAAGAGTACTTACGGGTAATTGTGGAAGTGAGATTCTGGAAAGTACAATGAAAAGTGATCTAAATTCAGATGGATTTATAAACAGAAGAAACTTCTTCCCATGAGATGAGAGGGAAAGCTGAAACTATATATGTAGCCCAAACTTCTCCATATAGTAAGAGAGTAATCATCCATTGATTACAGAAATTATTTGAAAATGACACCATGAACAGAGAGGAATATATCTGAAATAAATGCTGTGGACAGTGTAGAAGGAAGGTATCAGTGACAGTTGAGAGGCTCATTAGCAAGGGCTAACAGGAGTCTGTATTAATCTAGATGCCTAACTCTACAGCTTCCTATGAGAGTTCTCTGAGGCCCATGAGAAGGCGCAGAGAAAGTTGAGTCAAAGTCCATTAGTGAGGAGTCGGCATGGTAAGCCTGGCAGGAGGTTTTCAGGAGGCTGGAAGAATAAATATAGGATGCTGAGAAGTTTGCAGTCCAATCTGTTTAACCAAAAAACAAATGGACTGGGTGAAGCTAGCCACTTCAAGAGATTAAGAAGCCCAGCAAGGAAAGAGAACAGAGCCTTGGGGTAATGTGAGGCAATGAGTTGACTGGCAGATGAGGATCATGTGTTTAAGAGGGAAATTTAGAGATCTCAGAAGGCAACTACAAGGTCCCAGGTGCATCCATGCTGGCAGAGGCCTGATTGTCATGGAGATAATGACATGTAGAGGCACAGAAAACAAGGCTTTGTGAGGTCAGGAAACCCAATTGAGATTTTGCCTGAACCAGCTTGCAACCACCCCAATGAGCTGTATTCATCTCTCCCTCTTTTTATTTCTAATCTTTGTTCTTTTTGGCCTTTTCTCTTTGTGAATTACTAAAGCTCAAACTTTTCTTCTGAGCCCTGAGAGAAATGTTGCACATTCTTCCTCATATAATTTTGTAATGTTTGAAGCATCTCCTGCAATGAAGCTTTGTAAGAGTGGCTAACTCCTTAAATTTACTTCTGTTATATTTGTTTCCTTTGCACCGCTGAAGAAACCTAGGCATTAATTGTTTAATGGCACAAAATCCTTTTTGATCTTTTGTTATACAAATACATGTCTGGGATTTTGCTCTTAGAGGCCTCTCTAGAAGGAGACATTCACAGCTGCCTTCATACTTGCATATTGCCCTGATTGAACCAGCAGCCTTCAGATCTGAGGAGCACTTGCCACAAAGGGAAACATTTTCCCACATAGGAATAGTCCAAAAGGAGAGGCTGAGAACTAATGATGGCAGGATATGAATATATTCACTGTACTATGCTCTTTAGTATCAGGACCAATGGATTCACCTACTCAAAACATATTATTGAAAGGTAATGTTGAACTTTTCTATATTCTGGCAATGTACAAAGGACTCCATCTTCAGAAATAGGCCAAATTAATGTTAAATCTGGGAAAGGAAAGACTTGGTATCCTCATTAAAATGACAAAATCCCTCATTTTGAGAATGGGAAATACATTTTGTAGGGAATGTCCCCTCAGTAGTATTAAAGGTGACCATCACAATATTTTTTCCTAGTGACAGGTCTAAACTGAGCTTCTTATCTGCTCCCACTTGGCTGCAAGTATCCATCCCTGCACATCAGGCTGCTCTTTCCCTCAGGCAGGAAAGAAACAGTCTCTCCTCATTTTCTCAGAGGGAAAATATTTTCTTATTTAAACTAGAGAATATGTCTTCAACCATTCTCCTGAATTTCTACCCTTTTCTCATCCATCTTACATGGTCACACATATGTAGAACATGAGCATAATGACTGGCCTGCAGGACAAGCAGCAGCAAAAAGAGGGAAATGAAATATTAGTATTTTGTATTGAGCCATATGGGCTGCCAGAGGACAAACATGCAAACCAAAGCAGAAATAAATAACTGTCTGTCTATAGGAATCACTTGATTTACAGGGTAACCTGTGTACTGTGTAGCCAAACTGCAGCTTGAGACTCTGTCCTTGGTACTGACCCAGCAAGCAAACCAAATATTTCTTCCTCTGTTTGGCAGATAGTTAATGTCATTTTTCGACGCAGTTGAGTATATACAATCGTGTTCACTTGTAGCATCTTTCTTTGGTGGTGTGATTTGTTAGGAATACTGCCTGTCTGATGAAAAGTATCCCAGGTACAAGGAGTTGGCAAGGGTAGGTAATATTTGGAGTATAAGGAATCCTAGTCTCTGTGTGATAGCTTTCTCTTCAAAGACATAAAATTTTTTCTGATTACAACAAGAATTAAAATAGCTAATAAAACCAAACATAAAATGAGCATGTCATGTCAAAGTTCTTTTATAATGTTTTTAAGTTAAAATGTGAGATTTAAAACTACCATATCAGAATAAATGCATGGCCATCTACAAAAAACAAATGTGGACACTGACAATGTCTAAGTGCTACTGGAAGACATTTCTAACCAGAACCCTGCCTGTCACATTGCCACTTTCTGCTTTGTATAGACAATCTGATCACAGTATCCTACATCTGTATCTAATACTTTTAGGAAAACCTGTAGGTTCAAGTCATTGAATTCAACTCAGCTCCTCCCTAAATGCAACTTTCTCTTATGAGTAGGGAATGTTTTTTACTCCCAGAATATAGTTACCCTCTATACATTTCATTTTGGAAGTCACAACTTGTATACATTTCTTATGTAGAAGATTAATCTCGTCCTTGAAATCCTTTTTATAAACTCCTCCACTATTGTTTAAGGGAGGAAAGATCTACTTTAGCTCATGGTTTCAGAGCTTTCCATCTGTCATGGTGGGGAGGGTGTTGCTGAGCAGCTCACATCGTAGTGAACAAGATGCAGAGAGAGAGAATGCCTACACTCTGGGCTTTTGCCTTGTTCCCCTTTTATTTCATCCTGGGCCTCACCCTATGGAATAATGATGCCTCATTTAGGATAGGTCTACCCCCACATAGTAAATCTTCTCTGGAAATGCCCTTACAGACACACTCAGAGATGTGTCTCACTAATTTCCTAGGTACTTCTCAATCCAGTCAAGATGACAATCAAAATTAACTATCACAAGCCCACCCCTTGTCAACTTGATACCCCAAAACATCCCCTTAAGCCATAACATTCTGTGCCTGGTCTCCAAAGGTTCATGTTCATCTCATAATGTAAAATGCATTCAGCCATTCGGGTGCAGTGGCGCACGCCTGTAATCCCAGTGACTCGGGAGGTGGCAGCAGGAGGATCACAAGTTCGAGACCAGAAGCAGTCTGCATAATTTAGTAAGACCCTATCTCAAAAAGTTAAAAAAAAATGTGCTGGGGATGCTGCTCAGTGGTCCAGCACTTGCAAAGCATGCAAGTGCAAGGCCCTGGGTTCAACCCCCCAGTACTGAAAAAAGAAAAAAAGACATTCAGCCATTTCCAAGAGTCCCCAATATCTTAACAATTCTAATATTGTTCAAAAGTCCAAGTTCAAAGTCTCCTCTGAGACTCATGACAAAATCTTAACTGTGAACCCCTATAAAGTGAAAAAGAATATTATGTACTTCCAATATACCATGGCATAGACTAAACATTCCCATTCCAAAAAGCAGAAAAGGGACTTTGAAAGGAATGATGGAACCAAAGCAAGACTAAAGCCCAGCAGGGCAAATATGAAATGCTGTACATCTATGTCTATCATCTGGGGTACATGGTGGTAGGATGTAAGCTTCAATAGGCTTGGGCATCCCAGACCCTGTGGCCTTGCCACTTTCAGCCCACATGGATCTCCTGGGCTGGCTCTCTTCATTGCCTTTGGCTTTCCTAGCAGACATTCCACATTCCTGGCATCTCTAATATCCTAGGCTCTCTACTGCAGCTTAGGCTTTATTCTTATAGTTTCATGGATTGACCTCTTAGTGGCTTCCTGCAGGGATTCCAGTTCTACTACACATTCCCTGGTCTCCCAAGCTTTCCTTTGAAGTCTGGGTTATTCTACCATTTATAACTAACAATTTCAATTGCTTGATTTCCATTACTTTTCTTTTACTGTATTCCACCCAAGTATATCCCCATAAGTAGCTGAGAAAACCACTTCTTTGTCAAGTTGCTTTATAACCTTATACATTTAGTATATAGGTTTGTGATTTTTGATCCATCTTGATAATATCTCTTTTACTGGGCTTTGTATTCTGTTAGTAACCAAAAAAGTAGTGGCAATGTTGTTCAGTGACAGAACACTTACCTAGCATACAAGGCCCTGGATTCTATCCCCAATACCACAAAATAAAGAATAAGCTATAATTGTTTCCAGTAATATAGTGTGTAAACAATAGAGATTAGTGGAATCACAAAAAATTTTTGCCATAGTCATAAGCCTGGGACACAGAAAGTACTCAATAAATGTTTGTAGAATTAATTAAAATCCTATGATTAAGTATTTTGAAATAGATTTTATAATTTTTGACCTTGAAAAAATGTGCCCAATCTCTTAAATAACTAAATTTAACTTAAGTTTCCCCATGTGTCTTCATTTTTATTAATAAATTTTATTTTTAGAGCAGTTTTTGATTCACAACAAAGTTGAACAAAAAGGAGAGACTTCTATATAATCCTTGCCCTTCAGATGAGATCTCTCCCCCGTCACCCTCTCCCACCAGAATGGTACATTTGTTTCAATCAATGAATCTGCATGGAAACAGCATTATCACCCAAAGTCCATAGTTTACATGAGTTCACTCTTGGTTCTATTCCAAAAGCAGTCTATTGGTTTTGACAAATGCATAATGACATGTAACCTCCTAACAGAATAATTTCACTGCTCTAAAAATCCTCTGTGCTCTGCCTGTTCATCCCTCCCTATCTGCTGACCATTGGCAACCACTAATCTTTTTGTTGTCTTCACAATGTTGCCTCTTCCAGAATGTTATATAACCTTTCTAGATTGGCTTCTTTTACTTAGTACTATGCATTTAACTTTCCTTTGTGCCTTTTCATTGTTTGATAACTCATTACTTTTTTCACTGAATAATATTCCATTGTCTGGATATATCACAACTTATCCATTCACTTGCTGAAGTACATCTTTGTTGCTTCCAACTTTTAGCAATTATGAACAAAGGTGCTATAACATACACTAGACACTTAAGAATAAGAAAAAGGGTTTTATTTTACCTTCGCTTACTCATTTTTGATGCTTTTCTTTCTTTATATCAAAATTTCTTACCTATATCATTTTCTTTTTATCTTAAGAACTTCTACCTTTCTTGCAGGGCAGGTTTGCTGGCTACAAGTTCACTCAATTTTTCTTTTTCTGTGAATATCTTTATTTCTCCTTATTCCACTTTTGAAGGATAATTTCACAGGGTACAGAATTCTAAGTTGGCATTGCTTCTCGTAAATCTTTAAATATTTCACTCCACTCTTTTCTTGTTTGTAGTTTGTGAGAACTCAGACACAGTGTTTATATTTGCTCCTCTATAGGTAAGATATTGTTTTCCTCTAGGTTCTTTCAAGTTTTTTTCTTTATTTTGATGTGCTAAAGTTTGAGTAGCATATGCCTTGATGTAGGTTTTAGGGCATTTATCTTGCTTGATGTTCTCTAAGCTTCCTGGATCTGTAGTTTGGAGCATGGCAGTAATTTGGGAAAATTCTCAGTGATATTGTTTCAAATATTGCTTCTTTGTTTCTTTTCCTTGTGTGGAAGGACAGGAAGTACATAATGGTTTTCCCATTATACATGTTTACACCTTTTGTGGTTGTCCCACAGTTCTTAGAAATTCTGTTTTTCATTTTCTCTTTGTTCTCTCTGCTTTTGTTATAGTCTGAATGTTTGTGTACCCCAAAATTCATATGTTGAAACCTAGTCACCAATGTGATGGTGTTAAGAGGTAGAGCTTTGGAGAGGTGCTTAGGATTAGTGCCCTTATGAAAGAGGCCCCAGAGAGCCACTTTGCCTTTCCCCTATATGAGAACACAGCTAGAAGGCACCGTCTATGAACCAGAAAATGGATGCTCACCAGACACTGAAGTTGTTAGTGCTTTGATATTGGACTGCCCAGCTTCTAGAACTATAAAAAATAAA
The DNA here is from genome assembly GCA_007922755.1 of Pedetes capensis. Lineage (NCBI taxonomy): Eukaryota > Metazoa > Chordata > Mammalia > Rodentia > Pedetidae > Pedetes > Pedetes capensis. The sequence continues at coordinate 32,880 of VMDO01005896.1, read as the reverse complement.
TGTCTATTGTTTATAAGCCATGCAACTTATGACATTTTGATAGTGCTCCAAGTGAACTAAGACATGTTTTCAGTCTTTTAAGTTTTTAATTATTGTATCCTCAATCTCAGGGATTCTTCTTTCAGCCATATGCAATACACAAATGCCCATCAAAGGCATTCTTCTTTTTTACTACAGTATTTTTTATCTCTAGTATTTCTCTTTCTTTCTTAAATTTCCAACTCTCTGCTTATATTATTCATCTGTTCTTGCATGCTATCTACTTTTTCCATTATAGCCCTTTGCATATTAATTGTTTGTTGTTGTTTTTAAGTATCATTGAATCCAAATCAACTCATAGCGACCCTACGTACAACAGAAAGAAACACTACCCAGCACTGTGCCGCACACATGTTCTTTTTATGTTTGAGTCATTGTTGCAATCACTATGTTGCTTCTCAATTTGAATTATACCACATCAGCAAAAGGAGGTGCCAGGGGCTTTACTCCATTCCCATCATTAAGGGTCAGCTGTACTTTGAGGAGGCTACAGCTGTACCACTGTGGCGTTCAATCTCATCAGATCTTGGAAGTTAAGCAGGGTCGGGCCTGGTTAGTATTTGGATGGGAAACCGACTGGGAACACCAGGTGCTATAGGCTTGGGAGATGGACCCAGCAACCCACTCCCAAAAACCAATCTGCCATTGAAAACCCTATGAATAGCAGAGAAGCAATAACAACACTGTTTTGCCTGTTGTATGTAGGGTCACTGTGAGTCGGATATGGACTAGATGGCACCTAACAACAACAACATACTTTGAGGAAGCAACTCTTCCTCAGTCATTTCTGAATGCCTTCCAGCCTGAGGGCTGTATTTGACAGTGCTTCTCTGCTATTCATAGGATTTTCAATGGCTAATTATTTTAGGAGTGGGCTGCCAAGTCCTTCTCTGTAGTCTGTCTTAGTCTGGAGGCTCAGCTGAAACCTGTCCACCATGCGTGGCCCTGCTGGTATCTGAAATATCAGTGGCATAGCTTTTAGCATCACAGCAACATGCAAGCCCCCCCCCAGCATGACAAACTGACAGACATATGAGGGGATATTAATTATAGGTTATTTTAATTCCCAGTCTGCTGATTCCAACATATTTGCCATATTTGAGCATATTGTCAAATGTTTCTATATCTTCAGACTGGTTTTTGTCATTTAGTACTCCTCTTAATTTTTTGTTATACTCCAGACATATTCTGGGTATAAGTAACTCTAACAAATGGGCCTTTGCATGGAAGGACAGGAACTATTCTGTTGTTCTACAATTAAGCTTCAGTCTTTTGGTAAGCCTGTGCCCCAGGACTGTGAACTTGACCAGTGCTTCTCAGCTTTATTCTCCCATCCTTAGGTGGGACAGGATGGCTGGATGGGGGCCAGAGCAGGCTGGAGTTGTGTTTCCTTCCCCTAGCAGTTAGGCTCTTTTAAAACTCCAGCAGGTTATGAGTACAGACCTTTTTAAGAACAGAATGCTCTGGCATTTCAAATGTTAAAACTATATTCCTTTCCCCTCCCATGCCAGAAGCAGAAGGAGATTTTTCCCTGGTATCTACTGTAAGGACCTGGTAGAGCTCCTGGAGGTAAAACTCACAAACATATACCCCCCCCCTCTGGAGTTTTTAAACTCAAAGATTTGTCTATAATGAGCCTTCAACAGTTCATCAATTACAGTTTAGCCTGCTGCTGCAGCACCATGGCATCCGATCCCATCAGATCCCATCAGATCTTGGAAGCTAAGCAGGGTCGGGCCTGGTTAGTACTTGGATAGGAGACCGCCTGGGAATACCAGGTGCTGTAGGCTTGGGAGATGGACCCAGCAACCCAGTCCCAAAAATCAATCCACCATCAAAAACCCTATGAACAGCAGAGAAACGCTGACAATAGTGTTTTGTCTGTTATATGTAGGGCCGCTATGAGTTGGATACCAACTCAAGGGCACCTAACAACAACAAGCCCTAGCATTTGTTCCAATGGAGGGTTCTGCTCATGGGTTTCTATTCCTATAAGTTGTGATTTGGTATATTCACTGTCCTCTCTAATTTAGGTGGAAGCAGTTTTCCCTAGGACCTCACTTCTCTGATTAATATAAGAAGAGTTGTTAATTTTTCAGTTTGTTCAGCTTTTTAGTTGCTGTTAAAACAGCATAGAGGCTTCTCCTCGCATGCTGGTTCAGGAAGTGGAAATCTTATGTCTTGGATCATATATTTATTTTTCTTCTGTAAGGGTAGACAATGCTACATCCTTTGAACACATCTTTTAACAAAATTATTGTGTAGGCAGTTGTGATTTCAAGGCAATTAGTCCTAGGTTTTATTATTACAGGGATATTATTTGCTGTATTTTAAATAAAAGTAACTAATGTTACTTTGAAATAGTTATATTTGATGTGGAAAACATGGACCATGTTAAGCAATTTTGTGCATTACAATCCTTGTTCATTTATGAAAACATGCCTGTGTGCATTTGCATCCATCTCTTGTTGCCAGGAACAACTCAGACCCAAAGTTTTAGTTAATTTAAAATATCAAGTTTTCATAGTACTTGGGTGAATCGCAAAGGAATCTGGACATATGGTTTAATGTTTTCCATCAATGGTTAGCATTAGTATCACAGGCAGAGGCTTTGAAGGAGGAAAATGACAGTCTCCGTTGGCAGCTTGATGCCTATCGGAATGAGGTAGAACTGCTCAAGCAAGAACAAGGCAAGGCCCACCGAGAAGATGATCCAAATAAGGAACAGCAGCTGAAACTCCTGCAGCAAGCTCTTCAAGGAATGCAACAGGTACAGGCATTTTGGTTTCCTGCACTTTGGGGAAGGTTTGCATCAGCTCTTCACTTGTAAAAGCAAGTAGAATATCAAGCTTGGTATTCTTCTTGATGTTGTAGGCTCTGGTATGGCTGAGGAAGGGAGTATGTGCTATGGCTAATGAAATATTCTGGTTAATAGGGAGATAGCAATGGATCAACAATTTTTAAAGAGTGAGCATTCAATGACAGATGCTTAACAATAAAATTATATGGAACACAACCTAATTTTTCTTTATGTTTCAGTAGGTACTTTGGGATATATATAGGGCCTCGGGGTCTTTATGAAAAACCTCGATTATATAGATATGAACAAGTGCTGATGAATAAATATTTAGTTATAGAATGACAAACAATACAGCCTTTTAGAAAAAATAGCAAGAATTCTACCCTTCATTTGAGTGGAAGTTGGGACATTACTGTTTTGCAAGTATAAATGCTTTGGATGCGTAATACCAGCTTGTTCTTTTGTTTTGTTTTGTTTTTTTACTTTTGTCTTCACAGACATTTATGTGAATAAGTTTACCTACACATAATTCCAAGTATAAATAGTGAAGTAAATAAGTGCATCCAACTCCAATCACATTCAGATACAGATATACATAATTTGTGCTCAATATCTAGAAGTTTGATGTAACTATCACCACAATGAGACTCAACATCTACTTTCACCATAGTAAAGGAATAGTGCTTCTGAGTAAGGGTACTATCATCTCCTGTCATGCTGTGCTACCAACCATCTTCCTTAAAACTTAAATTGTGAAATTATTTTTTAACTCTATGACTTAGAATTATCTAGGGCAAAACTAATTGCTGGTTGGAAATTACAAATGTTGAGCAGGGAGTCTCCTCTGGCCTTAGCCACCCTGTGTTATTACTTATACCACCACTGTTTTCTGTTGTGATAAGTAATATCACATTAATATTTCACCTTTCCTATTAGCAATATGTGTGGAGTAATGCTTAACCTTCCTTTTGTTGTCATCATAGAGCTTAATTAGAACACAAAAATTATATCAGACATCCTTCTACCAAAAATATGTCTTCTTAGCTAGACATCAAAGGACTTTAACAATGTACATTGTACCCCGGTGTTTAGCCCTGCCAATGGTCTTTCGTAAGCCTTTGAAAAGTAAGACTTTGGAAACATTTTTGTTGCTATTTCTCCCCTATTACATTGATTTTCAACCATTGCACAAAAGAGCATTTCTGCCACTTAAATGCAATTTGAAAATGATGAACATTTTTTCATTTCACCACTTCAAAGACCTCAGACTAGATAATTTGCTCCCTATCTCCTAAAAATTAATTCCATTCATTTTGATTACTTTTTATTGGGAAAATAGCCTTGTAAGCAATGACAAAATTTCTCCCATTTTATCTCAAAAGATGTATAGTATAATATGTTGACTAAGAACAAGGACTCTAAGGTTGGCCCAGCCTGGTTTTATATGTAGCTCTGCTATTCCTATCTCAATGGCCTTAGGGAAACCACGTAATCTCTTTAAGCCACAGAGATAATAATATCACAGGATTATTGTGAGGCTTAAATGAATTCATGCCTATAAAACCCTTAGTACAATGCTTAGCATATATTAAGCACTCCATAAAGAGTATTAATTTTTAGTAATGGTAAATCTAGCTTCTTACCTACTGATATGGAAACTAACATATGTGAAATTTGGATTCATCACTATTTTCCCCACAAAAATTGAACTTGGCTTGGCAAATGGCTATTTGCAAGAATGCTTTACAATGTAAAGTGCATGTCTATGCAATCATCAAGATATTGCCTACCCAATATTAATTGCACCCTACCCTTACCCCTGGCCAGGACAGAGAAGAAGTTATGTGATGCATCTATAAGTGTTTCTGGTCCTTGCTAAAATATGATCAAGTTCAAAGAAAATTCATAAAAGCCAGAAAAAGTAAAATCTAAAAATGTTGATTTTCCCAAGATACTTTTTCTCTGCATGGGAAAAGGATTATGTGTGTTGAGGAAAGAAAGTCAGGTCTACGTGATATGTAACCTCAGCCAGGGATTATAAGTGAAGTGTACCTTCTTAATTAAGGACTTGATTGCCATTGATCTTTCTTACAGCATCTACTCAAAGTCCAAGAGGAATACAAAAAGAAAGAAGCTGAACTTGAAAAAATCAAAGATGACAAATTGCAGGTGGAAAAAATGTTGGAAAATCTTAAAGAAAAGGTACATAAGCCCTACATTAATCTTTTCCCTTATCCCTTTTCCCCTTTTTCAGCAACAATGAAAATGCCCTAGAAACTTCTGCAATAGAAATCAGGGTGGAATATTGCCAGTTGGGGATTAAAAGCCACCATCTAAGCCAGGCACTGTGGTGCACACCTGTAATCACAACATCTAGGGAGGCTAAGGCAGGAGGATCCCAAGTTCGAGGCCAGAGGCACAACTTAGAAGACCGTGGCTCAAAATAAAAAGTAAAAATGGGGCCAGGGATGCAGCTCAGTGATAGAGTACTTGTGAGCATGTGCAAGGCCTTGAATTCAACCCACAAGTACCACAAAAACAAAAACAAAGCCCCACTCCAGGGTAATTCTTGTATCAAATGTTCTGATTTTAAGTGTGAATGCTTAGCATTTCTAAAAGTTCTGGAGAGTATATTTACCAATGAATAAAAAGTCCATCCCTCAAGTTCCTCAATGTTCCCTCGTGGAGAAGACCAGAGTACAGACCTATTCCCTGCTTCATCTTACCAAGCAAATAGCAACATAGACAACTCATGTGACATGAAGTACCTTTAACTGAGCATTTTATCAAAGTAATAAACACAAATACCGTTAGAACATTGACATTTCTTTGCAGATACCCCATCTAGTGTGGTCATAAACAGCCACAGGGTAGAGTAATATCCAACACCAAAAGGAGGGAAACCTTGAAAAGAAACAAAGAGACAGACTATTCCAAAACTACATAACAGGGAATTTATCAAGTGAGAGCCTGCTGCAGTAAGAACCACCAGTGAGAACCTCTGAAAGGGTCTACCAACATCTGGATGGATTAACACATCACAACGATGAGGCAGGGGCCCAGTCTTCCCAAGATATGTAAAGTCTACTGATGGGTCTCTCCTTGCCATACCTCTCCAATATCATCTGTGCCTGAATATTCAGCTGAAATTATTCTCTAAAAAAGAATTCCCTGCTTTTAATGTCTCAGAAGGAAGAGGAAGAGAAATATCAGGAGCTTGGACCAAGAGTTCAAAATCAGCAATGATACAGTTCCACAAGAGCTCCTTCTTTTTATCTTCTGTGCTCAGCTCAGAAGGATGCAATGCATACAAGCCCGGGGTGTATTTACCAGCACAGTGATGTCCCCACAAGTGCCATTAAGAACTGGCAACCTTGATGTTGAAACAAATGATTGAAAGTATTTTTTTCTGGAGGCCATTTGCAATATGCTTTTAATTCTTCCACATCATAAAACCAACTCACTTCCCAGTTTTGTGGGTGCTATTAAAGAAATGAGCACAATCCCAGGGAAATTCATTTGTCAAGCATTTAATTGAAAAGTGCCAAAGCTGTTCCACTTATCAGGACTTTCCTCATACTATCAGAGAGTTGAAATTGTCCCAGAGCTGCTACCAAGCTCTATTTCACTTCCTGAATAAAATGGAATGTGTAGCCAGAAGACTCTAGGTACAATGTGGGGTTACACTAATGACATTATGCTTAGAATCACTCTTAAGGACTGACATCACAAATTGACTTAACAATATTTTTAGTGTAAGCAGCTTTGTGCTATGTAAAGAATTTCATTCAAAGGAACAAGAGGTCAAATGGCATAGAAAGAAACTTGCCATACTATGCCTAATGACAAGTATTTCTCATTCTACAACTGAACAGACCATAAAGTGGCAGCTAAAGAGGACAAGGAGAGAAATCCAACTGGTAATCACAAAACAGTGAATCAGAATGTTTTTCCTGTTATTTTAAGTGAAGCTTCTTTTAGAGAAATTTGTGACAGATTATCAATTGATCTCTGGGAAGCTAATTTTTGACCAAATATTTCAACCTAATACAGTTGGATTAGGAAGCAAAAGACCATCCATCACATTAGCCTACAAAAATAATTTCCAGTTGAAAGGAAAGCAGTAAGTTTTGGGATGGAGGGATCTTTTTTGTTTTTGTTTGGGTTTCTTGACAATAAGCCACAGTATGAGTTGTTGTCAGTGTTGTACAATATAGCATTGGCACTTACATCTGTCTTACTGGTGGAAAGAACCAGCTCTTTGAATATGGTAGTAAAATTCAAAGTAGTAAACATCTTTTCAATACACCTAATTTTTTAAATGCCAAATATAATAAAATTGAAGTCAGGATTCAATTAGGCCACAGTTTTATTCAAGATGGCTAAAATGTCTAAGGAAATCTTAATGTCTTAAATCCACCCCAATCCGTTAAACTCTCACACTTACAAAATGGCTTACTGGGTTATTTAATGTTTTAAGGGGATTAGAAGCAGATGTGAAGCCCTTCGCTTAGAAGTGAGCCAGTAGTTTAAATCAAACTTGGCATAATGGTTACTGCTTGGATTGAATTCTAAAGACCAAAGATTGAGTAGGTTATCAAGAAAGGGTTCCCCTCTGACCACAGCCATGAAGACTGTAAATCCACAAAACAACATGTCTTAGAGTATAGACCATTCATTTCATTCAGAGACAGCATCTGGGAAGCTGTGAAGACATCTTTGAAGAAAACAGAAGGAATTCTCTCCCTGCTGAGGGCTTATGGAAGGGAAGAAGCGACAAAGCTTGAGTCAGCCAAGATCTGCCCCTCAAGGAGCATTTCCCCACTATTTTCTTTTACAACAATAAAAGACTGAAGCAGAGAAACTGAAGCAGTGATTTCTTTTTTTCTTTCTTCTGAAGGCTCTTACTTCACAAACATAATACAGAAAAGATGTTCTTAGTACCCAAAGACAAAAAGAAAGATCCATGAATGGTCTGGAGGCATTTTTCAGTTTCATTGCTAGGCATGGATTTCACCGGAATATCTCTCATAAAACCTACCTGCTACACTTGGAAAGAGAAAAATTTTTCAACAACAAAGAAGACCACTGACTAATAATATTTTTGGTTATGGTCATATTGTACTGTAAAATCTGGAATATGCTAATGATCACGTTCTTATCAGAGAGAAGAAAGGGAGAGAGAGTCACTTATCAATAGAGAGGGTCGAATTTTTAGTTCAAAAGCCAACAGTTGATTATCTATGAGTGGACTGTATAGACTCACCAATCTATGGACTTACCATTAGCAAAATATGAACCTAAAATTTAAATAAACAAGGAGAATAATCCTCCTAACAGTGAATGACCTGGGATGGAATCCTGGCTCTACCACTTCCTAGCAATGTGATCTTAGCCAGCTTACCTGATTTATCCTAGGCTGACTTTCCTCATCAGTAGGATGGAGATAATACGTATCGAACAGTACCTGGCAGCTAGTATGCAATAAATGTTGAGTCTGGTTCCCCGGACTACTTGTTCAGAGTCGAGAATGGCTGCATTTTTAAACCATATAAAGATGCTTTAGATTATCTGTGGTGCTTTTATAAATCATTCTATTTTCCCTCCCATTCAGTAATCTAAATTGGACAGCATTGTGTTTATGATGCTATGTTTCTTTATGGACCCCATTGCCTGGTGCAGTGGCACCAGCTATCCAGGAGACTGAGACAGGAGGATCACTTGTGTCCAGGAATTCAAGTCCAGGCCAGGGAATATAGTGAGACCTTGTCTCAAAAAAAAAAAAAAGTTACCTGTTGTGCAATTAATTAAAACCAACTATTTTGCCAAATAAGGTGAACTGACCCAGGAAGCGTGTTATTCCCACAGGAAAACTGTGCTTCTAGACTGTGTGCTTCAAGCCAAGAAAGTGACTACCCTCTTGAGAAGACCATGAACAGCAGTCCTATCAAGTCTGAACGTGAAGCGCTACTAGTGGGTAAGGAAGCAAGCACACAGACAACCCATAGAGTACAGAGGAGTAGGGAAAAGAGTTATCTAAGATTAATAAGCCCATGCCAAGCACTTGTGAAGCATGACAGTCCAAGCTCAGAGGCTTGAAGATGATGGAGTAAGAACAAGTACAGATTTCCATGGAAATTCTAATATTAGCTCCCAGCCCTCTTCAGGCTTCTTGTAGCCACTACCACATCACATATGTCAGTACACACATTTGTTAAGAGGGGGTCAGCAGTAGATGTTTTTTTAATTTCTATGTAAAGATAGCTGAGCTCTCTTACATTCACTCAGGGGGTTAGTTTGGACACTGCTGGGCAAAGAGCTTTTCCAAATGAGCCTCTGGAGCAAGTGTCTACCTCTCTAATATTTCCATACCACTGGCTAAGCCCTTTTGACTCATGACTCCAAGTGGGAGGTGATTTTTTTCTCCTGAAACCAAATATGTGGTCTGTTTTCCAACACTACTTTTCCAACTCTACAACATTGAGTGTCCTATAATTCAGTTCAAATCAACTCTATCAACAGCTAGCCAAAGTTACCTCCTTTATACTCCACAGGTTTAAGGGCTCAGTCCTAAAAATCTGCCCTTCCTTTAGATACCAATCTCAAGCATTAGGTCCCCAAATGTGTCAGCTTTCCTTTCTCTGAATAAATATCTGAGATAATTAGCTTATAAAGAAAAAACAAGTTTCTTTTGGTTTACAGTTTTGGAGGTTTCAGTCCATGATTGGTTGGCTCTGTTGCTTTTGCGCCTGTGGTGGCAGTGTGTGGCAAAACTGTTCACCTCATGTCTGGAATGCAAGACAGAGATCAAGAGAGAGAACAGCGGGGAGAAAATGTTTGGTGTCCCAATATTCCCTTCAAAGGCATACCTCCAGTGACCAGAAGACTTGCCACTAGGCTCCACCTCTTAAAGGTTCTACCACTTCCCAATGCTGCCACGGGCTGTGGACTAAACCTGTAACACACAGTCCTTGGGGGAACTATGTGTTTTCTGGATGGAATCCCCCATCTTGAAACTATTGAGGGACCCCCAGCCACTATTTGTTATCATACAAAAAGACGCTCTAGCTAGGCACCTTGTTCCACATGTGCAATCCCAGCACTTGGAGGCAGAAGTAGGAGGATCTCAAGTTGTAGTCCAACCTGAGATATATAGTGTCTCCAAAAAAATGTCACTCTATCCAAAAATTCCAAAGGATTTTAGTAGCTGTACGTCAGGAACCAGGACAAATACAAGGTCTGATCAAAATTTACAGTGAATGTTTAAATTCTAAAAAAAATATTACAGTGAAAGGCACATTACCATTGTTGTTGTTGTTAGGTGCCGTCGAGTCAGTGTCCAACTCATAGTGACCCTATGTACAACAGGCGAAAACACTGTTGCCAGTGCTTCTCTGCTGTTCATAGGGTTTTCGATGGCTGACTGATTTGGGGGAATGGGTTACTGGGTCCTTCTCCCAATCCTACAGTATCTGGTGTTCCCAGGCAGTCTCCCATCCAGGTACTAACCAGGCCCGACCCTGCTTAGCTTCTGAGATCTGACGGGATGGGAAGCCACAGTGCTACCGCTGCAGGCCACATAACCATTAATCCCCCTTAAAATACTCATGGCTTCAAACACACTTATCCCATCATTCTTGCCACTTTCTGAAACAGTTCTGGAGGTCCTCTTTCATGAGTGTCTTTAGTTTCATCCTCCATCATGACAATGCTCTGTTACAGGTCACTTATGGCATGACAGTTTCTGTCAAATAAAAACATTACGGCATGTCTTCATCCCACCTCATTCACCAGATCTGGCACTGTGTGATTTCTGGCCCTTCCCCAAAGTCAAAATGATCACAAAAGGTGAACATTTTGAATTGATTCAGGACATTGAGGCAGCCACAGCAGCACAACAACAGTCATGAAAGATGATGTCAGAACCACCTGGAAAAGTGGCAAGAAAGATGGGAAAAGTGTGTTTGGAGCGAGTAGGGGTAGGTTGAGGAGGATTAATGGCAATGTGTATTTTACTGCAATAAATTTTTTTACTTAATCATTCATCATATCTTCAGATTGCATCTCATACCAAATATTTTGTTATTATATCGCATTGACAAATGACTGAGGAGGCTGTTTTTGGTGTGTTGGACACTGGTGGGCTCTGATGATGTAGATGTTAGAATTGTTCTCACTGTATGAAAATTCATTCAGAAAGGCAAGATTGCACAAATGGCTAACGAATTAGGCAGTCCTCCCTTCCCATCTTGACCCCACCATTTCTTTTCTGAGCTTCAGTTTCTCCATCTGAAAAATGGATATAATAATATTACCTACCTCAAGGGGCAGTTTTAAGTATTAACTGTAATTAGCCTAAAAGACTTAACATAAGATTTGGCCCATAGTAAGCCCTCAATCCATGGAAACCATTTCACACTTACAGTGCTGTTCACAAATGTATGTTGCTTTTATGTTCTATTTGGAGAACAATGGCAGATTGAAGTTCTAAAATATTCACTCATTTCAGGGGCCTCATTAATCCCATCTGCCTTCTAGGAAGCTGAACCACACAGTAGCCCCACCCCAGTGTCCAAAGTCCTCCACACTGACTGACTTGTGCATATTTTAAAGATATATTTGCCTTCTTTAATAATGGATATTGTACTCAGATTTAGCACTTTGATAATTTAATAAAGATACACAGGGACATCTGCCACTGAGTCTTCCAGAAAAGTGACAACTTTTAACATTTTCTAACTCAAAAGTTCTTAACAAATTAGTATGGCAATGGGGAGATGTGTCAGAGAAGTGCTGGGGGTTAGAAGGAAGCTCTGTACAATGGATGACTCTAGAAAGAAAGATTCTTAAAACAGTTTCTTGTTTTCTAAAGAACATAGTCTTGGGCTGACAGGGAGAAAGGGAAATCTATTTTCTTAAATCAGTTCTTTGAATGTGAACTCACAAAAACGGCTTAGTGTTTTTAAACCTGTGGAGTTATTTCTTGGCATTTGACAGTCTCTCTTGGACATGACATCTAAAGTTCCTTTGAACGTGGACTATTGCTTCAGAATTTAAGTTTCCCAACTAGAATCAGTGTTTAGAAATTCGATTTACCTAGACATTTAAGGATAAAATCATGTTAGAAGTAACAGCATCACTTTTGAACAGATTTTGAGCCCTACCTTCAGTTCCTTCTGGAGTCCTTGGCCCACCCTTTTGCAATCTAATACTGTATTTGGAAGATTTCACTAAAAACTGACTGAACTTCAAGCTGCAATTTAAACTTGTGTTATTCTTTGTCAGGCTCTTAAAGGGCCAGAAAAGTTGTAGTTTATAAACAAAATCAAATCTCACTTATATTTCCTGGTAGCAAGCCCAATTCTAGACCTATTTGATGAACCAAAGGTCTTAGGAAAGGAGGTGAATTCAAAATAGCTTAAAGGAGAAATAGTATACCTTTGAACAATTGTTCTAGTTGTTACCAGAAAAAGAAGTATTAGAACAATTAACCTAATGGCCAGAACGATCAAAGCAGTTGTCACAACTACCAGTTACCCCAGAGTTAGGCTGAGGAAAAGTCACAGACATTCCTTGAGGCTGTAAACTGCTATAAGAATTTCTTTTATGTGAAGACATTTGGGATGCTAAGCACAAAATGCTAGTGACCACTTCACTCAGCCATGGATGAAATGTTTGGCTTTTCTTTGCAGAGCTACTCACAAAATAAAACACAAATACAAATAGCAGATTCTTTTGTGAGAAGCACTATGTTAATCAGACAAAGTACATGATGTGCACATTTGCCACAATAAGGCATTATTAATGGGTAAGAGCCTGCAGCCCTAGCGCTGTGGCATGCGATCCCGTCAAATCTCGGAAGCTAAGTAGGGTTGGGCCTGGTTAGTACTTGGATGGGAGACCACCTGGGAACACCAGGTGCTGTAGGCTTGGGAGAAGGACCTGGCAACCCACTCCCAAAAATCAATCCAACATTGAAAACCCTAGGAACAGCAGAGAAGCACTGACAATAGTGTTTCGCCTTTTGTATGTAGGGCTGCTGTGAGGCCAACACCGACTCAATGGAACCTAAAAACAACAATACCTAAGAGGCTGAAGGCTGATTTAAAGACCATGCAAAGGAACCTCAAAAACCAAGCACAATCTAAATTCATCCCAAAATTCTACAATTCACATGATCCTCAAATACTAGCTTTTCTATATGTGGTCTAGTGCCATGAGAGGCAGTATGCATAGTGATTAAGAGCCACTAAGCTCAAATACCAGCTCTACCACTTGCCAGCTATGTGACCTTGAGCAAGTTGCTTAAGCTTTCTGGGTTTCACTGTCCTCATCTGTGAGATAGGGACAGCATTAACCTATGTCACAGGGTTGTCATAAAGATTAAATGAGTAAAATACATGTAAACTTAGAATACTACCCGGTGTATTTGTATTATATGTGCACATTTTATACATATGAATTAATTCACAATCACATGAAATCTCAAGGAATACCATCAAGTGTAACCTCTGGGATATTGTCTCCATAGGGATTATCTCCACATTCCTTCATGTTCACCCATTTGGAGCAAGCATTGAATACATCTGTTCCTACTTACACCGTCTTGATAATAAGGTATGTGGGGGTCTGAAATGGAGTTGCCAGAAGATAGAGGGCTCTTTTTGAATGAGTGACCTTCCTCTCTTCAAGCATACATAATCCATTCCTTATTGCTCTAAGGAAGTTTTGGTGACTTGCTATCTCACTGTGATTGATAGCTTCCCTCTTACAAGATGACCTTCTGCACTCATTTGCCTGAGTCTGAGGAATTTCCTGGGACAAGAGACTTTCAGTGCTAAAACCAGGGAAGTCTTGTGGAAACTAGAATGCATTGGCCACCCTGCTTCCAAGCTACATCTTAGAAGAAGCCAGCTCCCTTCTCTTAATTTACATATAAGGTGCAAATTAGGCACTATCAACTTTTCTTACCCATCCAATTCTTATCCTGGGCCTGTAGCCATTAGCAAATGTTGATTTTCTTTTTCTTTTGCTTTCCTTTCTTTTCAGCTGTAGGGGATTGAACCTAGGGCCTCATGCATGGTAGGCAAGTGCACTACCACTGAGCATCACTCCCAGCCCCATTTTAATTTTTATTTTTGGTTTTTGCTTTGAGATAGGCAGTTACACAGGCTGCCTCTGGCCTTGAACTTGTGATCTTCCTGCCTCTGCCTCCCAGGTTGCTGGGAATACAGGCATGCACCACATTGCCTAGCAGTTTTTGAAATCGGAAGTCTTACTCGAATTACCCCTCCAGCCATCACCCCTGCCATTACCTATGAAACAATCAAGTCAGGGACATAAAAAACAATGAGCTGAGGACTTCTGTGACACAGACTGAGTAGCTGCTTACAGCTGATCATACGGGCCATTTCCTTCCCTGGATGATGTCCTTAGGGGGAGGAATTCACAAAATACCTGGAACGAGGAGGAAGTGCTAATTCCCTATTAAGTCAAGGGTACCTCTTAGCAGCAGGAGACTCTTGACTCAGAATGAGTAAACTCAATATATTTTTCCAGAAGCAGCATTCAGTTCAACCTGCTCATAGATAGTAGTCACTATTTCACAGGATCTGGGCCTCCTGAGAAGTACCATTGAGTGCAGATTGCTGACCGTTTTAATGTCCAAAATGTTAAGCTATTTAAGCCTGTGTCCTCTTAACAATGGCACTGGCCCACTTGGGAACCCAATTTCCCTAGCCATATTCTAGCTGTGATGATAATACAACTTCCTTGATGGCATTTGTGTTAGTTCTAGCTCGAACCTCCCCCCATTTCCCTCTAGGAAGTAGTGCTATTCTGCAGTTAAATAGCCCATTTGGCAGTGAAGGGGAGGATGGACTGGTAGTACCAGGACAAAGTGGCCAGTTGTAATGGTAGTAAATTGAACTCTATGTCAGTAGAAATAATCTGGTTCTTCTTCCATTTATAAAAATAATACATACACGTTGTCTTAAAATGTAGGCAATATATAGAAATATAGTGAAAAGAAGGTAAAAGTTACCCATAAATCTAGCCCTCAAGGATAACCATTGTTAACAGTTTGGCATATATTACAGGCCATTTTCCATATATATGCTGTATACCTATATGTGTATACCTCTATACATTATCTATTTTTGTTTTTTGAAATGGGAGTTCTACTGAGCTCGGCACAGTGGCACACGCCTGTAATCCCAGTGGCTTGGGAGGCAGAGGCAGGAGGATTGCAAGTTCAAGACCAGAGGCAGTCTGTGTAATTTGATGAGACCCTATCTCAAAAAAAGTAAAAGAATGGGCTGGAGGTACAGCTCAGTGGTCTAGCACTTGCAAAGCACGCAAGCGCAAGGCCCTGGGTTCAACCCCCAGTACCAAAAAAAAAATAAAATAAAATAAAATAAATGGGAGTTCTGCTCTCTCTGAAACCCTGCAATGAGCTTCTTTCACTTAACTGTATCTGATTCACTACCAATATTAGGAAGAAGGCATGACTTCACTTCTAGCCTAGTCTGAGTTCCGCCTTAGTAGCTTCCTGCCAAAATAGCATCAGGGCCTTTCAATGCGAGCCTTAAGTAGTACTAAAAGAATTGAAGGTTCCCTCCCTCCAGCTTCAGGAACATTCAGTATGACAGCAACTCCAGGGGCTATTTGGTTTTTTGTTTGTTTTTGTGGCACTGAAGGGGTCGAACCCAAGGCTTCACACACGCTTTGCAAGTGCTCTACCACTGAGCTGCACCCACAACCCATTTTTTACTTTTTATTTTTTGAGACAAGGTCTCACTAGGTTACTCAGGCTGCCTCTGACCTCCCACTTGCAATCCTCCTGCCTCAGCCTCCCAAGTTTCTGGGATTACAAGTGTGCCCCACCATGCCAGGCATAACTCTAGGTTTAAGGATCCCCTGGTGCTCTTCCTTCAAGCCCCGGCACCTAGGCTCACAGTTAGGAAGTGGGCAACTAATAATACTAAGATGACCACCTAAGAAATCCCTAATGGAGTCCACAGGTTTGTTTTTGTATTGAAGTTTGTGTGAGTGTGTGTGTGTGGAGAGGGAGAGAAAGAGAAAGAATGCATACAAGTAGGAACACAGACAGTTCCCATTCCTTTTACCTTTCCTTTGTGCACTAATGCTCGGGTGGAGAACTCAGCCCTGGTGACAGCCATTTCTGCCTCCCTCCTCTCCCAAAAGACTGGGCAGCTTCTGTGGGACTGCACATAGCTTCACCAGCACTGAGTAGCCATCACTCAGCTGGCTACACACCCAAACTTCCTCCCACAACTGACACCAACTCTTTCCAATAGCAAGCTCAGTGCTGTGTGTCTGGCAGTCACAGCAGGTGAACACTGCTGTCTGAAATCCCCTCTACCAACACACAAATGCACGAGGGAGAAGAGGCTAAGTGGCCCCCACCTGCAACACACACTCATCAGCATTCTAAAGTAGGCAACACTAGGAAAGAAGAACCAAACTGCGATTATGGAGGGATGTCCTCTCTGTCCTGCAGATCTGCACCAGTGATGTGGAATGTCTCATGAGTAGACTCCAGCATACTTTCAAGCAGGAAATGACCGGAGTTGGCGCCAGCCTGGAGAAGAGGTGGAAATTCTGTGGCTTTGAGGGCTTGAAACTGACCTGAATCACTTTGCCTAAACAACTTGGGATCCTGAAAATAAGTATGTGTTGGACAAGCTTAGGAAGAGATTTGCATTTTCAATGGTTTCCAAGTGAAAGTTGCTTTAAATTTGTCAGTTCATTCCTGGAATATCTTTTGAGTTAAAATAAGGATCCTAGAACAGCACCTCAAGCTACAGGCCCTAAAAAGAAATTGCCTCAAACCTCAAGTGCTGTAACTCCCTCCCCTTTCTGAAAATTGGTTGTCTTTTCTATGAGTAGTATTGACAAAGTCCTGAGGCTAAAAAGAGTATTTAGAGTGTTTTCGGTGTCTGTACTACTGTGGTAGACCTTGGTATTTTTTTAACCACTGTTAACTGAAATGTTTTGATGATTCATATGTGATTCGTGTTTCCAAACTTCTCTTTGCATTAATGTTGCTACTGGTGAAAGGAATGAGAGGAGCCCTCAGTACTCTGTGTAACTGCCATTGTCTTTCCTATCCCCAGTAGACCAGGAAATGAATAACCCATCAATGTCTTCTAGAGGGTGCTTGACCAAGTTCACCTTTGAAATGACAAAGCATAGTCTGTGGCTTTTTGCAAAAACACTATGAACCAAAAGTTGACAAATGTTCCAAAGTTATTTTCTCTAATAGATAAAAGGTTTATTTCAGAATTTAAAAGAAATAAATCTAGATGTATTCACAGAAAGTATCCAATATGACTAACTTGTATTCGTGCTATTCAGAACCACTTGTAAATAGTCTGCTTTTAAAGGAGGGCATGTTTAGTTTTCTATAAATTAAAATGCACTCATGCCTGGGCACAAGCACACATGTGAGCGTGCACACACACGTTAACAGAAGGGATTTATTTTAATATCCTTTCCCCTCTTCCTGTCTGTTGGTCACTTTTTTCCTACTGTCAGTGTGTTGAACTGCAAACTGTGTACTGCTGTAAATACTATGTTTACTTCCTGCTGAATGTTTGTAAAGAGTTGATGTGAGTATTAATAGTAATGAGCTAATGAATAAATAATGGGCCAGGTTGGTGAGGCTTCCTGCAAATAGGTCAGCTCCACCTGGGTGCTGACTGCTAGGGGACACCTCTGGTTCCACAGTGTCCATCAGCAGATTGTAATGGCAGGGTATAAGTAGGCCAATTAGGAAGTCCTGTGTGGTAGCAAAGAAAAGGAAAGGGCCAGGATTTGGGGCGAATATCTTGAAGCAGAGATGTTCTTTTATTTAATTTTGTGGTAGTGATGGTGGTGCTAATAAAAACACAAGCGTGCCCTCCCTTGAGCTCAGTTGAAGGTCAGAGAATGCACTGAGTAAGCAAAGCCAATGGAGAGTATTTCATGAAAACACTTTGTAAAGAGATGCCAGTAGTGTTTAAAAGTTGTATTTTTAAAAGATAAATATTCCTTTTTTATACCTCAGTTGTGTGTTCTGTTTTGAATGACTTGCTTTCTAAGTAAGCCTTCAGTCGACCATCTCAGTTTCTCCCCTTGAGTTACCAGGATGTTGGAAGAAGATGCTAAACCTGCTTGACAGCTAGAAGTAGCTTTCCAAGGCAGCCAATTCATGCTGAAAGCTGGCTTCTCCCTCAAGCGCCCTGCTGGGGCCCCAGCAGGAAGCAAGGATTATTTTTACACTGGCTTCCTCACTCAAGCATCTCTGGCATCAGCACTGCTGGGAAGCCTTTGATTCAGCAGTCTCTGGGGCTCCTGGAATGCCTTATTTTAATGATATCTATGGATTCAAGGGAAATTTTCCACTTATCAGTTAATTCTTATTTAAATAAGTTAAATAAAATTAAATTTTAAGACAACAGCTACCACATCTAAACACCTGGCTTTCCTTCACTGAATCTACTTAAGTTGCAAACTGTTTGTTTGTTTGTTTCTTTGTTGAGAAAGAATCTCACTATATAGCCCAGGGCACTTATGATCCTCCTGCCTATGCCTGCCTTGTGCTAGAACTACAAGCGTGGGCCATTATGCACCAAACGGGTTTTTTGGTTGGTTGGTTTGGTTTGGTTTTGGTTTTTTGAGACAAAGTCTTGCTGTGTAGCCCAAGCTACCCTGGAACTGCCTGTGTAGACCAGGCTGGCCTTGAACTCAAACTGATCCTCCTGCCTCAGCCTGCACCTGTTTCTGACAATGTAGTTCAGGTACTCCTCCCAGCCTACTTGAATATACTAATTCTTCTTGTTCTTTCTCTTTCTTTCTTTCTTGCTTTCTTTTTTGGAAGGGGTACTAGGGGGCTCCACCTGGGGCCTTGCACATATTTTTGCGCATGCACTCCCATAGAGCTGCACCCCAGCCTCTTTTTATATTTTATCTTGACACAGGGTCTCAGTAAATTACCCGGGCTGCCTCCAGTCTTGAACCTGAATCCTCCTGCCTCCGCCTTCCAAATTGCTGAGATTACAGGTGAGTGCCACGGCATCCAGCCTGAATATACTGGTTCTGATAGTTAATTTTCTGTCTCAACGGGGCTATTTGCTTGGTGTCATACACGTGTAGATGTTGTTGTAAAGATTTTATTTATTTGTGACTAGGGTTTAAACCCAAAGACTTTGAGTAATGCAGACTATCCACCATAATCTGGGTGTGCCTTATCTGATCCCTCAAAGGGTTCAAGTACAAAGACTGAGGTCCCTGAGGAAGGGATACTGCTTCTGGTAGGTAGGTTAGCTTAGCCTTTACCAGGCCAAAAGGAGGAAAAGGAGGATTAAAATAACACCTGCATTCAACCATGAAGGATGATAAAGACTGTGTGAGACAACCACCCCCAGAAATTGAGGAGAACATTGAGTGGATTCTGCTCCCCTATCCAGGTGGATAGCTGCCTGTATTCTTAACCTTTGAATTGTCCACCTCTGAGCCAATTCCTTTCAAGACATTGGAGAATCTATTAACCCATTGCAGGCATAGACCCTGGTGTGAAATGTTTTTCCCCTCCCCACAAGGCTCAAACTTCACTATAAAAATCACATTCAACCTTAGCTGTATGCACTAGTGGCAGGAGCAGTAGCTCTTCCCTATTGCCCACCTTCACTTCTCGAAGGTACACTATCTTTTAATAAACGTTGTCTGCATTTTCTACTATACCTTCTGTGTCGGGTATAAATTCTTTTATATGTGAACACAAACGGACTAAGGTTTGCTGCTGCCAGCCTCCTGGAACTCTGCTCTCCAATAACACTTACAGGCCACCTTTGGAATCAAAACTGCAGCAGCAAGTCTTGCCGGTATTTCCAGGCTGCTGGCCAGCCCTACAAATCTCAGACTTGCTAGCCCCCATAATTACATGAGCGAATTCCTTAAAATCTATAAGTGTGTCCATCCCATTGGTTCTGTTTCTCTGGAGAATCCCGACTAATATACAAGTCCAGTGTTGTTACAATGTATAAGAATACAGAATGTGTTATTTTACATAATTGTGGAACACACCATCTCTCACAATCCTTTCCATTCACCATGTTATGTTGTTGTTATTATTAGGTACCGGTGAGTTGGTAGCCAACTCATAGCGACCCTGCGTACAACAGGTGAAACACTATTGTCAAGTGCTTCTCTGCTGTTCATAGGGTTTTCAATGTCAGATTGACTTTTAGGAGTGGGTTACCGGGTCCTTCTCCCAAGCCTACCTGGTATTCCCAGGCGGTCTCCCATCCAAGTACTAACCAGGCCCAACCCTGCTTAGCTTCCAAGATTTGACGGGATCGGATGACACAGGGCTACGGCTGCAGGTTCCATTCACCATAGAGATCTATATTAATGAAGCTATTTTTCCTTCAAAATTCTCTGTGCTATTTATGGTTCTGTTTTTTCTCCATAATTTTGCAATGTTGTTGTTTTATTATTTTTTATGAGATACTGTGAGCTTGATTTTTCCAGACAATAATGAATAGAAGCTTTATTTTACAAATGTTTGTTTCATCCTCCTCCCTAGTCCTGTGACATCTCTACTTCTGATTCTTTAATATTACCAAGTTACTTATTACGTGTCTTCAAGACAAATGAAAAAGTCATTTTTCAGAGAAAAATAGACACATATCTGTGTTCAAGTTATATGGAGGTTTTTTAAATTTAGGCCCCCAAAATATATGATTTTAATATATACAGAATAAATTGTACTATTTGTAGTTGTACAAAAACTGTGTATACCTATCAGATTCTCAGCTGCCTAGGGTGGTCCACCAAATAGACTTGGTACATTTTTTACCACAGTTGCTACCAGCTACTGAGCATGTATTATGTCTACATGCTGGCCAGAGTCACCTTGTGCCCACGTGTCTTTAGGTAAGTTACATGTACACAGTGAGAGCTTCACTTTCCTTATAGACAAAACTAAGTAGGCTTAGTACCTACTTCACAGAGTGGGTAGTAAAGATTCAACAAGATAGCATCATCACATTGCCTGGCCAGGGCCTGATCCATAGTGAGTTCTCAGCAAAGATTTATGATTATGATTTAGCCAAAGTTCATAACCTTGCCCACATTTTTAAAACACGTTTTTATGTTCACACACCTAGAATTGTGAGATTACCTCATGTCACTGGACCCCCAACAAAGGAAACTCAGCTGTTCAGATGTATTCTATTTACCCTGTCCCAGATACTCTCAGGCCCTGTGGGACAGCAAAGGGATATGGCTAGCCCTTCCCTTCAAGAAGGTAAAAGGGTAACTTTTAACACATCAAACTTAATTACTTCTCCCTTTAGCCAAAACCACAAAAACTCATTTAAAAAATATTCAGTGTTGACCAAACATGAATTGTGTGGACAAGGTGGTAATCATGTCTTACTCTTGAGACCTAACCACTCTGTGCCCCCAGTCTGCCCCCAGAGCAGAAGTTCCATGAGAGCCTGAGAGCCTGGACCTCATCTACCCTGTTCTCTGCCACATCCCCAGAACCTGGTGTACATTCTAGGTGCTCGGTAAATGTCTGGTAAATGGGTACTTATGTAACATTCTTAACTCCATTCATATACTACTAATAAAAGCTAACATTGATTACCAACTCCTACAAACCAGGGTAGATAGATGATAGGTAGGTAGGTAGATGGATAGGTAGAAAATACTCCATTTTTACTACAATGTGAAAAGATGGTATCAGCCTCTGCTCAGCTGAGACTGAAGGTGTAAAGCAACTTGCTTAAGTTTCTAAGAGGCAGAGAAGAGATCTGAATCTTGATCTTTCCAACTGCAAGCTCAAAGCATTCTACTGTTCTGATATTTTATTTATCCTTCATAACAATCTAACTGGTAAGTATTATTATAAACCCCACATTGTTCATGTGCCATTGTAGAGCACCTGATACATGAATGTCTTTGTCCTAAAAATTCAAAGATGAACATAACATGACCCCATCCCTCAAGAGCTGATGCTCTGGTGGGAGGGCCTGCTAAATGACAGTCATGTACTAGGTTCTTTGTTGTTGTTGTTGTTGTTGTTAGGTGCCGTCGAGTCGGTATCCGACTCATAGCGACCCTCATAGGGTCTTCAATGGCTGACTGTTTCAGGATTGCCTTGGGAGTGGGTTGCCACATCCTTCTCCCATTTTTGCAGTGCTAGGAATTGAACTCAGGACCTCAGAGACTGCAGCGCAGCGCTCTACGAACTGAGCTAAATCCCAGCCCAGGTTCTATGAGAGGGGCACAAATATTAGGAAGCAGGAGAAAACAGGGTCAGAAAGATTCAATTATTTGCCTGAGGAGCACAGCAAGTATGCAGAAAAGCCCAGAAGTTGAATCCAAGGTAGCATGGATTCAGTTTGTGCTTCTATTACACCATGGTGCCCCAGGTCACTTTCTAACACACTCTTGAGACTTTTTCTCTTCATGTATAAAGTGGAAATCAAGTATATTTCCCTCAAAGAGTCATTTATGAGGCTATGCTCAACATAAAGTGTCTAATACTCTGCCTGGCAAAGTACACAATAAATAGTTATTATTATTCATATAATACTCATATTAAGAATGGGGACTGCATAGTACCACACAACATAAAAGAAGAATGAGACCTGCTAGATCAGAGAAACTCAGGTGATCTTATTGACCAATATTCCATCAGAGGTAGGTAATGCCTGGCCCAAGCCTGACAGGAAGGAAACTTCCTTCTACTATTTTCTGATATAGTCTCAGTTTCCTTCCAGTTCTGTCTCCTTCAGTCAGGGGATGGACCATGTCTCATTATAAGGAGGCCAAAGGGGCCTTACCATCTCCCATTTCCCAAGATTCATAACATCATCCCACTCACTTAGTCTGACAGTAAGCTTGGAAGATCTCAGCTTACCTAGATTTTCTGTCTCGGAGGAAGGTGTCAAAGGGATATTGAAGCAATTAATTGTTGGGGCAACAGAAGAAAAAAAAGAAAGTGATTACACACAGGTATGAACCCTCCAGGCTGTCTAGCCTTATGGAGATATCAGATCTTAGGTGGAAAATTATATGCGTGACATTAAACAGTGTTCTGCCCAACCACATTCATTCCAAGTATGTTTGAATACCCTAAAATTAATAGTCCTCTGCAGCACCAGACCTCTGAAACCTTAACTCATTAATATTCTTCAATAAACACATTGTATGGTGCTTTGAAGGGTTTTCAAGGCAATTGGATGCACAAGCATTATGTCATTTGATCCTCACAGCATCCTGTGAGCTAGCAGGGGTAGATGGCTCCCTCACTGTCCTTGCAGCTAAGGAAACCAAGTCTCCAGGGGATGAAGGACCATACCTTAGGTCACATTGATAAGTGGATGATGAAACTAGGATGATAATACAGGATTCCTGAGTCTTTCTAATCTTCTGTTCACTTCAGCTCCAGCCCTCTGCATTGTATGGCTGAAAGAATACAAAGAAGGGGCTCTGGTGCCCTACCAAAACAATATTCCTAAATGCATGAAATAAAATACAAGGGATTATAAAAGAAACCAACCATATTCAAATAATACACTTATCAAAATTTTTAGCTATGGAATTAATTTCATTACATACTGTGATATTTGTAAATTACTTAGAGAAGTTGTTCTCACATGGTAAAGTCTAAATATTTGTTAAATAAAAGATTTTTTAAACAATAAAATTTATCAATGATCAGGATATTCTGAGAACATTTTGAAATTCTAAGTCAATGCATAAATGGCAGGAGGCTCCCTCAAGCTTAAATTTCTGTGTGAAAAGTGACAGATGAGCCTCAGTGTGAGCAAGTACTGCATTTAGGAGAAAATGAGCCAAATGCTATTCACAAGATGTTAGTCTGCAAACCATCAGATCTGGCACAGATAAGGGATCTGGGAGTTGTTGGAAAGAAGTCTCTGAAGACATCTGCCCGATGTGTGGTTGGAATCATTAAAAGGCAACAAATTCTAAATACAGTTTTAAAAAAAAGGAAACAAGACATAAGGCATTATCTTGTTGTTGTTGTTAGGTGCCGTGGAGTCGGGTCAGACTCATAGTGACCCTACGTACAACAGAATGAAACACTCCCTGACACTGTGCCATGCCTGGCACTGTATCAGTGCTTCCCTGCTGTTCATAGGGTTTTTAATGGCTGATTGTGTTTTGGGAGTGTCCTGTGAGGTCCTTCTCCCAAGCCTACAGCACCTGGGATTCCCAGGTGGTCTCCCATCCAAAGACTAACCAGGCCTGACACTACTTAGCTTCCAAAATCTGACAGGATCCAATGCCAGGGTGGTGTGGCTGCAGGAAAGGCATTATTTTGTCACTGATTTTTTCTCCTTTTTTTTGAGCTTGGGCTCACTATGTAGCTAAGACTGCCTCAAACTCACTAGGAAGCCTTGTTGTTAGGTGCCATCGAGTCGGTATCTGACTCATAGTGACCCTCTGTACAACAGGGGAAACACTATTGTCAGTGCTTCTCTGCTGTGCATAGGGTTTTCGATGGCAGATTGATTTTTGGGAGGGGGTTGCCAGGTCCTTCTCCCAAGCCTACAGCTTCTGGTGTTCCCAGGCGGTCTCCCATCCAGGTACTAACCAGGCCCGACCCTGCTTAACTTCCGAGATCTGACGGGATCGGATGCCACAGGGCTACAGCCGCAGGCCACTGGGAAGCCTAGGCTACCTCAAACTCACAATCCTCGTGCCTCAGCCCTCCAAGTGCTGAGATTACAGGTGTGCCCCCAACACACCATGGCATGTTATCCCTTCTTTTAAAGATAAATTTTATTCAGGACACTGTGGCTCATGCCTATACTGCCAGCACTCAGTAGGCAGAGGCAGAAGGATTGCAAGTTCTAGACCAAAGGCAGCCTGCGTAACTTAGGCCCTAAAAGGCCCTGTGTCAAAATAAAAAGTACAAAAATGGGCTGAGGGTGCAGCCCAATGATACAGTACCTGCAAAGCATTCAAGTGCAAGGGCCTGGGCTCAACTCCTCAGTGCTGCAAAATAATAATAATAATAATTATTATTATTATTATCATTATCATTATATTTTGTACCAACACCAGTTAAGCAGTGTGTTTCATGTGGCTAGGCTTCAAGGCATGAAATTCAACATTACAATTCCCATGTTGCTCAGGAGCTTACTCTGTCCGAGACATTGTGGCAACAAATGAGGGATGCAAAGATGAATTAGATATGGTACATGTCCTTGAAGAGTTTGAAGAATCAAAGCTATGGGTAAGTTTTAATACATTCATAAAACAAGTTATGCCCCTCTGAACCAAAACCACATAGTCTGGGAAAGAAAAGACTGGAAGGATGACTCCAATGTGTGTTACGTAATGCACATGCTCCTCAGTTTACAATGGGGTTTTGTCCTGATTAACCCATCATAAGTTAAGGAGATCTTAAATGGAAACATTTAATCCACTTAACCTACCAAACACCAGAGCTTAGCCCACAGCACACTGTAGAGGATCAATTGTTGACCCTCCTGATGACAGGGCTGACTGGGAGCTGGGGCTGCCACTGGTCAGCCTCACAAGAAAGGATCATACTATATATTGCTGGTCCAGGAAATGATCAAAATTCAAACTCCGAAGTACTATTTCTACTGAATGTATATTGCTGTCACACCATCATAAAATTGAAAATGGTTAAAGTCAAGCCATTATAGAGAACTGCCTATAGAGCTAGCAGTGTGTGCAGCACTTGGTAAAGCCAGGATTATAGCCATGCCTTGTTTATTCAGCAGAAGACATCTGGGTATTTAACATAAGTGAGTTTACCAAGTAACTGAAGCATGGCCCTTCAGTACTAATGTTTTCACTTCAATCATTTTAAGTAAATACATTCCTAAAATGTTTCACATCCTTTCCTGTGTTCTTAAACAGAGGAATTCAAACCTGACCTGAGCTTTCTGTGATGACTCCATATTTCTACTAAGAACATTACTCATTAGACTGGACAGTAACAGAGGCTCTAAGCCTGCAGTTTAGGATTTCCATCTTCACCCTCCAGGCCAAGAAGTCACCTGGTTCTTCTCTCTCTGGCGGTGTATCTGTTTTCATATTCAAAATCTCTTCCTTCTTTTTCCTGTTTGTTTATCTGTGGCAGGTTATAAATCATAGCATCAAGCCCCTAGAGAACTTAGAGTTCTTATTTTAGAGACAATTAATTGAGTTGTTCTTGTTGTTGTTAGGTGCCCTCGAGTGGGGTCCGACACATAGTGACCCTCATAGGGTTTTCATTGGCTAATTGTTTCGGGATTGCTTCCAGACTGGATTGCTTACCATATTCTCCCATTTTTGTGGTGCTGGGGATCAAACCCCAGTCTTCAGAGAGTGCAGAGCAGTGGTCTACCAACTGAGCTAAACCTCAGCCCTAATTAATTGAGTGAAAAAACAGAACTTAAATCAGACGAAATCATTCATTGATGGCTCAAATTTTCTTTTTTCTTTCTTTCTTTTTTTCTTGAGGTAATGGAGGGCTGAACTCAGGGTCTCGCGCATGCTTTGCAAGCTCTCTGCCACTGAGCTGCACCACCAGCCCTTTTTTTTTTTTTTTTTTTTTTTTTTTGACCTTGAGACAGGGTCTCACTAAGTTATGCAGGCTGCCTCTGGTCTCAAACCTGAGATCCTACTGCCTCCGCCTCCCGAGTTGCTGGGATTACAAGCATGTGCCACCGCACCTGGCTTGGCTCAAATTTTCACAGTCAATTCTATAACCTTCATATTCATTGTCCTTCAGACCACATTTAAAGACAAAACTGCTTCAGAAAGGGGCAAGAATAACAGGATAAATGTATTTGAAGCCAGGAAGAGTATTTTCAGGGAGATTAATGACAAAGTGTCTTAGTGTAGTAATTTTTTTAGATTTAAACATTCACCATATCTTTTGATCACATCTTGTATTTTGTTATAGCAGCCCGAATAGACTGAGATACTTGCCAATATGGAAGATAACTAGAATGCCAAGATGTATTCCAGAGAAAAAGCAGCTGGAAGCCAGGGAGTCAAGCAGAAGGCTACTAAATTTTTCTTGGCATAAGATAATCAAAGCTTGGACCAGAGTGATGGAAACAGGACTACAGAGAGAGAGACAAATATGAGAGACATTCTACAAAAAAAGTAAATGGAGAAGTGCAACTCAGTGTATCCTAAAATAAAAGGATAAGAGAATGTTTCAAAAATGAGAAGGTAATTACCAATATAAAGTGCAATGGAGCTGAAAGAAAGAAGAAATGTTAGATATATAAGTGTAAACTTCTTGCCACTGGTAGCTGTGTCCTTATTCTGAGGAAAAGGGCTGAAAATATATAATGAAAAAAACTGCCAAGAGTTGCAGGCCTAGCCTCCCACACTGGATAATTTCTCTCATTGATTATGAAGGAATATTGAGAAGGGTAGGGAGAACTAGGGATTACTTTGCCACTATAAGAATAAATATAAAGTATTTAGTGAGAGTGCTCCAAAGAAACCAATAGGACTCAACAGACTGGTAGACTGGTCAAATATACAGATAGATATTATATATATATATATATATATATATATATATATATATATATATATATATATATATATATATATGTATGTATATGGAATCTGATAACACGGTTATAGAGGCTGAAAATACCCACAATATCTGCAGTTGGCAAGCTGGAGACCCAGGAAAGCCAGTACTATAGTAATAGTCCAAGTGTGATAGCCTAACAGCCAAGAGAAACAATGGTATAAATTCAAGTCTGAAGACACAACAGCAATTTCCTATCTCAAGCAGTCAGGCAGAGTTGTTATTGTTATTAGCTGTCGTCAAGTCGGTATCCGACTCATAGCAACCCTCATAGGGTTTTCAATGGCTGACTGTTTTGAGATTGCCTTGGGAGTAGATTGCCACGTCCTTCTTCCATTTTTGCGGTGCTGGGAACTGAACTCGGGACCTCAGAGACTGCAGCGCAGCGCTCTACCAACTGAGGTAAATCTCAGCCCCTAATTCTCCCCTCTTCCATCTTTTTGTTCCATCCAGGCCCACCCACATTGGAGAGGGCTATCTGCTTTACTCAGTCTACAATTTATGTGCTAATTTCATCTAATATACCCTCACGGACACATTCAGAAATAATGTTTAACCAAATATATGGGCAGCAAATGGCCCAATCGAGTTGATACATAAAATTAACCATCACAGCACAGCATCACTGCACTCCTTCTTGGTTCAAAGCCACTTGACCAAATTGACACTGAGTGCTTATCCTTCAAGTCCCTCCATTACTAAAAGTTTTCTATATTTTTCATATGTATTATATGCTATAATTCCATTACCTGAGCTAAGCAAATAGTGGGAAACATAACCTCTAGATTGTGTGGGTCACTGATCCTACATTACTGTAAGTTCCAATTACCCTTCCTCTCTATTGCCTCAGTAAGGTCTATCTCTCAAAAACTGGTCACCCCCTTGGATAATGTCTTCATTAATTTATTCATTCAACAAATTGAGTACCTAGTGTGTGCCTACCATGGCTCAGGCCACTGGGAACACAGTAGTGAACAAAACAGATAAAAATAGCTTTTCTACTTCTATTTTTTATGTGGTTAATATTCTAGCAGATGAAGACAAACAATAAACATACATACTCGTATGTATGTATGTATGTATGTATGTATGTATGTATGTGTACATAGGGCTGGGGCTCATTTGGTAGAATGCTGCTCTGTGTTGTCTGAGGCCCAGCACCACAAAAATAGGAGAAGGACCTGGCAGCCCACTCCTGAAACGATCCTGAAACAATCAGCCATTGAAAACCCTATAAACAATAGAGAAGGACTGACATAGTGCCTGTCATGGCACAGTATCCAAGAGTATTTCGTTCTGTTATATATGGGGTTGCTATGAGTCGGACCCAACTTGATGGCACGTAACAACATATGTACATATGTGCTTTAGTCCACTTCTGTTGCCATAACAAAATACTTGAGACTGATAAAGAACAGAAATTTATTTCTCACAGTTCTGGAGAGTGGAAGTCCAGGATCAAATGCCATTTCAAATGTCCAGTGAGGACCTCATCTCTGATTCCAAGATGGCTCGTTTTTTTCTGTATCCTCCTGAGGGACCAAATGCTGTGTTCTTGCATGGAATAAGTTAGAAGGGCAAAAGAGCGTTTCTAGTTCTCTCAAGCTCTTTTAGAAGGTTAACAATCCATTCTTGAGGGTTGAGCCTTCATAACTTGATTACCTGTAAAATGCCCCATCTCTTAGAAGTATCACAATGGGTCTTAGGTTCCAACATATGAATTAGGTGGGTGGAATATGCATTGAAACCATAACTGTGTGTCTGTGTGTGTGTGTGTGTGTGAGAGAGAGAGAGAGAGAGAGAGAGGGAGAGAGAGAGAGAGAGACTTTGATAAGTGCTATGTAAAAACTAACACAAGGAATAGACCTAAAGAAGAGAGAATGAACCATGCTGATATGGGAATAGTGTTCCTACAGAGGGAACAGCAGATACAAAGGCTCTGACACATGAAGATGTCTGGTGAATTTGAGAAATATCAAGGAGGCCAGAGTCTCTGGAGTAAAGTGAGTGATGAGAGCATTATTAGGAGAGAAAATCCAAGAGTTAACTAGAAGGAATGAACAAATATTATTGAGTCCTGTAGAACTTGAAGACTTTCAGTTTACACTCAGTGAAATGAGGAGGGTTGAGGGGTTTGAACGGAGAAGTAATGTGATCTAGCCCACCTGTTAAAAGAATCACTCTGAGCTGGGCATGGTGGCATATGCCTTTAATCCCAGTGACTTGGAAGGCAGAGGCAAGAGAATCGCAAGTTGAAGGCCAGAGGCATCTTACATAACTTAGGGAGATCCCAGCTCTACAAAGTAGAAAATGGGCTTAGGGTATGGCTCAGTGGTGAATGCTTGCAAAAATGCATCCGTGAGGCCCAGGGTTCAACCCCCCAGTACCACCACCACCAAAAAAATAAAGAATATACTGTGGGGGGAGGGCAGGAAAGAGAAACACTAGTGCAGAGGCTATTGCAATAATTCAGGAAAGAAATGGTTGTATCTTCGGGATGATAGCAGTGGAGCCCAAAATTTTCAAGTGCAGAACATATTTTTAAGGTGGCTCTAGTAAGATTTCCTGATGAGATTGTGAGATGGGAAAGAAAGGAGTCAGGTTTTTCAGCCTTAGCACCTTGAAGGATGGGGTGGAGAGCCATCACCTGAGATAGAGACTAAGATGAACAGATGGGAGAAAGAATTCAGTTTTTCACATATTAAGCTTGAGACATCTATTGCAAATCCAAGTGCAAACATCAAGTAGGCAGTTAGTTAGATAGTCTAGAGTTGAGAGTTCAGAGATCTGTTATGGCTTAAATCCAAAATATTCCCCAAAGATCACGTGTTTGAACACTTGGACCCAAGCTGGTGGTGCTGGTGGTGGAGGCTATGGAACTTTGGGGGGCTGGATGTAGCTTTGTGGAAGTGGGTCATTGGGCACAAGCTTCTGAAGCTTTTTGCCTGGGCTCTGGGTTCCAGTAATCTCTCTCTATTGCTAAGAGCCAAGACAAGAGGTCCTCTGCCATAGGCCCTGCCACCTGTCCTGCTGCCATCCCTGCCCTGCCTCCATGGACTGAAATCCTCTGAACCATGAGCCCAATAACCCTCTCTTTCCTCCTTAACTTGGTCTTCCAGGTATTTTGCCACAGAGACACCCAAACTAATACAATATACATGCTAGAAATATAAGTTTGGAGTTGTTAGCATATAGATGATCACTATGGTTTGAGTGTCCCCTCTAAAACGCCCTTGGAAATGTAATTGCTATTGTAACAGTATTAAGAGTTGGGACCTTTGAGAGGTGATTAGGTCATGAGGTATCCATCCTAAAGAAAGAATTAATGCTGTTACAAAACTAGTTTAGTTATTGCAGGAGTCCAACCCCTTTTCTCTCACATGTGCATGTGCTCACTGACCATGTGATGCCAGGCTCATGCTCTTGGACTTGCCAGCCCCCAGAACCATGAACCAAATAAACTTCTATTGTCTATAATTTGCACAATCTGTGGTATTTTGTTATAGCAGCAGAAAGTGGACTAAAACAATGATGTTTAAGTACATAATCCTGGGCAAAATTACAAAAGAAGCAGATGTAGCTAGAGAAGAACAGAAATTGAAGAAGTGAACTCCCAATATTAATAAATTGGAGATGTTAAGTAGGAAATTGCAAAAGAAACTGAGAAGGGGCAGACAGAAATGTAGGAGGAAAACCATTTTAAGGAGTGTCTTGCCAAAATCTTTGCCCAATCTACATGAAGAGCAGCTGAACTGGAGCACCAAGTTACCCGCAAAAGTGAAAGAATAAATGAACGACTTGAAATAGAAACCTCTCAACATTCTTAAGCTGCCTTAACGCACATGCCCATATATTAAGTAACTGTGTGGACTCTAGAGGAGCACATGTGTTCATCAGATATTTTGGCCAAATTAAACAGACGCCCCATCATTTGGGACCTCTCCTTTGCCATTCAACTCCCTCCCGCGTCCCAAAGTTCTGCAAATCAAATCCCTGGTTTATATTTGTCCTGTTTGATCCATATCGGCATTCTCTTTCACCAGATTCTACACACAAGCCTAGTCTTAGAAAATTAGCTCACTCTGAAATACTCAGAGACCTTCTTGATGAGTTTGACTTTCAACTGCTAAACCTGATGGAACTCACAGTTATATAAAAAAGAAGACAAAATCAACTGTGACAGCCTTGACAGAAGACAGGAATGTGATTTGTTGTTGTTGTTAGGTACCATCGAGTCACAACTCATAGCGACCCTCATAGGGTTTTCAATGGCAGATTTTTTGGGGATTGCCTTGGGAGTGGGTTGCCACGTCCTTCTCCCATTTTTGGGGTGCCGGGAATCGAACTCGGGACCTCAGAGACTGCAGAGCGGCGCTCTACCAACTCAGCTAAATCCCAGCCCCTTGGAATGTAATTAGCAGCCCCTATTAGTAATGACTGAGAATGCATACATATTTTGTTGTTGTTAGGTGCCCTCGAGTCATGTCCGACTCATAGTGATTCTCATAGGGTTTTCAATGGCTGATTGTTTTGGGATTGCCTCGGGAGAAGATTGCCACGTCCTTCTCCCATTTTTCCACTGTACTGGAGACCTTGGAGCCTTCAGAGTGGTGCTCTACCAACTGAGCTAAATCCCAGCCTGCACATACATATGTTGTTAGGTGCCATCAAGTCTGTGTCCGACTCATAGCAACCCTATGTACAACAGGTGAAACACTATTGTTAGTGCTTCTCTGCTATTCACAGGGTTTTCAATGGCGAGTTGATTTTTGGGATTGACTTGCCAGGTCCTTCTCCCATACATACGTATATACACACTGAATTCCCTAAGCAGAAAAACACAGGCGGTTTAGCTGAGAAATAATCACAAAGACAGACTGGGACAAAAATAAAAGGAGGGGGCTTTATTTTCCTTCACTCATTACATTTTCACTTTTCTCACCGCTAAGACACATTAGTTATATAAACCCCTCTGAATAAAGAAGCCAGAAAGAAACAGCAAAAAGATCTTCAAACATTACTTGTTTCTCTAGATAGCCACAGATAAGAATATTAACTCTAATAGCACTCTCATGATGGTTCTATCATTATGGGCTGCAGCCTGTTGAAAAGTCTAATTGAAAAATCCCGCCACCGAGACTTATTATTGAGAAAAAAGAAAGAAGGGGGGAAAACAACTAGTGCCAGTATTACAAATTCCAATTTTTGTAGGGGGAAAATATCCATCAAAATAGCACCTTTGAATGTGATGGCAAAACACCAAAGCTGGAGGAGCACGCCAAGACCATCCAGTCCAAGTCTGTCCTTTCTGCAGATGAGAAAACTGAGAGGCCCAGAGAAGGAACATGTTCT
Source organism: Pedetes capensis (assembly GCA_007922755.1). Classification (NCBI taxonomy): domain Eukaryota; kingdom Metazoa; phylum Chordata; class Mammalia; order Rodentia; family Pedetidae; genus Pedetes; species Pedetes capensis. Next base: position 70 of record VMDO01005896.1, on the reverse strand, counting down.
GCCTATGGTCAGAGAGTAACAGAATCACAGAGCAGAGCCGGGCGTGGTGGCGCACGCCTAGAATCCCAGC
>VMDO01005895.1:0-106516 GCA_007922755.1 Pedetes capensis | reverse complement strand
AAGCTCCAGGAATTGATGGGATACCAATAGAGATGTTTCAACAAACAGATGCAGCACTGGAGGTGTTAACATGTTTATGCCAACAGATTTGGAAAACAGCTACTTGGCCAACTGACTGGAAGAGATCCATATTTGTGCCTATTCCCAAAAAAGGGGATCCAACTGAATGTGCAAACTATCGGACAATATCATTAATATGGCCCACAAGCAAAATTCTACTAAGGATCATTCAGAAGCTACTGCAGCTGTATATAGACAGGGAATTACTGGAAAATCAAGTGGGATTCAGAAGAGGGCGGGGAACCAGGGACATCATTGCTGATGTCAGGTAGATATTAGCTGAAAGCAGAGAATATCAAAAAGATGTCTATCTATGTTTTATTGACTATACAAAGGCATTTGATTGTGTGGATCATAACAAATTATGGATAACCCTTTGGAAAATGGGAATACCAGAACACCTAATTGTGCTCATGAGAAATCTGTATATGAACCAGGAGGCAGTTGTTCGAATAGAACAAGGAAACACTGAATGGTTTAAAGTTGAGAAAGATGTGCGTCAGGGCTGTATACTTTCACCCTGTCTCTTCAATTTATATGCTGAGCAAATAATCTGAGAAGCTGGACTTTATGAGGAAGCACGCGGCATTAAGATTGGAGGAAGACTCATTAACAACCTGCATTATGCAGATGACACAACTCTGCTTGCTGAAAATGAAGAGGATTTAAAACATTTACTGATGAAGATCAAAGATCATAGCATTCAAAATGGGTTGTGACTACACATCAACAAAACAAAAATCCTTACAACTGGGTCAACACGCAGTTTCACAATAAATGGAGAAAAGATTGAGGTTGTCCAAGATTTTGCTCTGCTTGGCTCTATGATCAACACCTGTGGAAGCAGCAGTCAAGAAATCAAAAGACACATTGCTCTAGGAAAAGCTGTGGCAAAAGATCTCTTTAGAGTATTGAAAAGCAAAGATGTCACATTGAAGATGGAGGTGTGTCTGACTCATGCCATGGTATTTTCAGTCACATCATATGGTTGTGAAAGCTGGACATTGAACAAGAGAGACAGAAAAAGAATTGATGCTTTTGAATTGTGGTGCTGGAGACGTCTATTGAGTATACCATGGACTGCCAAAAGAACCAACAAATCTGTCCTAGAAGAAGTGCAACCAGAGTGCTCCTTGGAAGCAAGAATGGCCAGACTGCGCCTTACATATTTTGGACATGTAGTCAGGAGAGATCAATCCCTGGAGAAGGACATCATGTTTGGGAGAGTGGCAGATCAACACAAAAGAGGAAAACCCTCCACCAGATGGACTGACACAATGTCTGCAACAATGGGCTTAAACATAAATAAGATTGTTTGCCTGGCACAGAATCAGCAAGTGTTTCGATCTGCTGTACATAAGGTTGCTATGAGTCGGACCCGACTCGACGGCACCTAACAACAACAAAATCCACTAGATGGATTGACAGTGTCTGCAACAATGGGCTTAAACATAAAAAAGAGCATGTTCCTGGCACAGAATCAGAGTTTCATTCTGTTGTACATAGGGCTGCTATGAGTTGGACCTGACTCAATGGCACCTAACAACAACAACAAAAAGTGACATGACAACAAAGACAATTTTGTCCATGCCATGTTTTATTTAATCCTATAATTGTGATGGGATAAAGCAACCACCAACAAAAATTTTGTCTAAAATAATATATTTAACTAGTTTAAAAAAACAACTTCTTGATATAAGAAAAAAAATCATACTGTTATCGTATGTTTTTTATTCATAACATTCCTGCACACATGCATGAAAACCCACTGTATGGAATTTGAATAAATAGACATATGTTTTAAGACTTTCATTCCCAGAAATCAATATTAACATTTTATTTTTCTCCCTTTCAATTATTTTCTAATATGAAAGAGGCAAAATATATGGAAATATTTAAATATAATATGTATGGTAAGACTCTAGTTCATACATAATTGACAAACAGGAATAATGTTAATATTACACAAAAGTCATGTCTGTGATTTTTCCCCATTACTTTAATATTTTGTACCACCAAATAACAGCTGCTGTACACAAAGAACATGAACACAGGTGACCACTGCAAGCCACAAAAGGAACTGAGTACTGCCTCACGTGTCCGTTCACCCCTACCTCTTCCTCTTGATCTGCAGGCCATATGCCCTGTCTTGGAAGTGCTCCCTATTCAACTGGCCATGATCGTCATTGCATTTTGCCTTTGCATCCATAACTAAACAACCTCAAATCTCTTACACCACATTCTAACAAGCTACTTTCAGCTCTTTTGCTCACATCAAGTCCTATGTTTGTAGTAGCATTTATGTATAGAAATTGACTATATTTTTAACTGTACTACTTTTCATCAACATTCTTAATGTTTTTTAATATTCTGCTTAAAAGGTTGCATAAATTTTTGAATGGGCTATTGTTAAACATAACCTTTTTTCACCATGAGCTCTGATACCTAATGTGATTTTACACAAGATTTTCAGCAACTCATATAAAATGATATACAGATAAAAGAAGCAACTGTACTAAAATTAAACTACTCACTGGTAGGCAGTACCATTAGAGAAAACTTTCAATGTTAATTTAAGAGTTGACATAAGAGTGTCAAAATTTTGTGGATGAAGAATAGTTTAGGAATTTTATAAATAATGAACAAAAGGCTCAAGAGGCTACCCTGAGCACATGTGTTCACATGGGCTCCTCAGATGATCCCACCAAAATGATGGAAAGCAATAAAAAAGGGGTGGGTAGAAACACACACCAACAAAGAGAGTATTCAACACCTTTTGCCCCTTACCTTTTGGTTATCTTTACAACTCATATTACATGCTTAAACTTTCTTTTTTGTTAGTAATTACAAAGGTAGCATATGGCTGTTCAAGTTCTAAAAAGAGAACATCAAGCTTGTTACCCTTCTCTTTACTTCTTTTTCCCCCTTTCATTGTTTAAATCATCTGTACTTTTATTTTATTTTTGGTCAGGATTGATAGCACTTACATCTTATTCTATAACCATAATTTAGTATTACATGCTTTTTATATAGTTTGATTCTAAGAGTTCAAAATTAATAAATACTATTTACATTACTATAAGCTGTATAACTATTCACAACAAAGCCATTTATGTGCTATAGTTCTATTTCTTTATTCACATAATTAGGTTTTGTTTGCTCTTAGAATGCCCAATTGTGGGTTTTTTGTTTTGCATTGTATTGATTTATATTTTCATTATCTGGCTCAAAGCTTTAAACTATTCTAATCTCAGATACATTGCTTACCTCTGCTGTTCACACTTTTCACCCCCTCCCTGAATACCTCTCAAGTCCTTCATGGTCTTGTCTCATTGCAAGAGATTGTTCCCTCGGCTTTTCCAAATAGTCATCAGCCAAGAACTCCTTTAACTGCTGTCCTTGGATAGACCACTATTTTTTTAAAACCTGCACTTTTCTTTCTTGGTGTACTACCCTGTTTCAGTTGACATCCTCAAGTAACTTCCTCAGAAAAGGTGAGCAGAAAACACAGTACCTTTATGACTGAAAGACTTTGTCCTGCCCTCACAGTTTATTTTATGTATGTATGCAGTATATATGTAGTATTTGGGGGTTGAACCAGGGGCCTCACATGTAATTTGCATGTGTTCTACCACTGGGACGCACCTCCAACTCTTTTTTCATTTGCTTTACTTTGAACAGCATCTCACTATGTTACGCTATGTTACGCAAGCTTCCTCTGGCCTTGAACTTGCAATCTTTCTGTCTCAGCGTCCCAAATCACTGGGATTATAGATGTGTGCCACCGCACCCAGCTGCTCCAATAATTTAATGATGGTGTACTTGGGTCTCCCTCATGTGTCTGTCAGTTTGCCATACTGTGGGGGCTTGCATGTTGCTGTGATGCTAAAAGCTATGCCACTGGTATTTCAGATACCAGCAGGGTCACCCATGGTGGACAGATTTCAGCTGAGTTTCCAGACTAAGATAGATTAAGGAGAAGGACATGGCTGACCCACTCTCGAAACAATTAGCCATTGAAAACCCTTATGAAACACTGTCAGATACAGTGCCAGAAAATGAGCCTCACAGGTTGGAAGGCACTCAAAACATGACTAGGTACAAGTTGCTTCCTCAAAGTAGAGTCAACCATAATGATGGGAATGGAGTAAAGCCCCAAAGACCTCCATTTACTGATGTGGCATGACTCAAATGAGAAGGAACAACTGGAAACATCCATCAATACTTGGAATGTGGAATGCACCTACCACTATGGCCACAAATGAAGATAATAAGATTTTTACCAGCTCGTGCAATTTGAAATAGATTGAACATACAATCAAGATATACTGATAATTACTAGTGACTGGAATACCAAAGTTGGAAACAAAGAAGGCTCAATAGTCAGAAGATATGGCCTTGGTGACAGAAACAATGCTGGAGATCACATTACAGAATTTTGTCAGACCAATGACATTGCAAATACACTTTTCACCAATATAAATGGCAACTATACAATGGAATTCGCCAGATGGAAATAAAAGAACCAAATTGACTACATTTTTGGAAGGAAACAATGGAAAAGCTCCAAATTAAAAGTCAAAACAAGACCAGGTGCTGATTATGGATCAGACTATCAAGTGCCCATATGCAGGCTCAAACCAAAATGAATGAAAATTAGAACAAGTGTACGAGAGCCAAGGTATGACCTTTAGTATATCCCACCTGAGTTCAAAGACTACCTCAAGAACAGGTTTGATGCACTGGACACTAATGATAGAAGACCAGATGAGTTGTAGCATGACATCAAAGACATCATTCTGAGGAAAGCAAAAGGTTTTCAAAAAGACAAGAAAAAAAGAAAAGACCAAACTACATGTCAAAATAGATTCCAAAACCTTGCCCTTAAACAATGAGCAGCTCAAGTAAAAGGAAGACATGACAAAGTTAAAGAAGCAAGCAAGATTTCAAAGGGCAGCTAGAGAAGACAAAATCAAATATTATAATGACATGTGCAAAGAGCTAGAGATGGAAACCCAAAAGAGAAGAACATGCTGTGTTTTGCCAAGCTTAAGGAATTGAAGAAAAATTCAAGGCTTGAGCAACAATAGTGAAGGACTAAATGACGGAGGAAACATCAAAGAAGATGGAAGGAACAGACAGAGTCATTATTTAAATAAAGAATTGCTGGATGACCAACCATTTCAAGAGGTTGCATATGATCAAGAACCAGTGGTGTTGAAGGGCAAAGTGGGAGCTGTCTTGAAGGAATTGGTGAAACACAAGGGTCCAGGAACTGATAAAATTCCAATAGAGATGTTTCAACAAACAGCTGCAGCACTGGAGGTGCTAACTAGTTTATGCCAAGAGATTTGCAAACAGCTACCTGGCCAACTCACGGGAAGAGATTCATATTTGTACCTATTCCCAAGAAAGGGGATCCAACTGACTGTGGAAACTATTGAACAATATCATTAATATCACATGCAAGTAAAATATTGCTAAAGATCATTCAAAAGCTCTGCAGCAGTAGATAGATAGGGAACTGCCAGAAAATCAAGCCAGATTCAGAAGAGGGTTTGGAACCAGGGACATTATTGCTGATGTCAGATGGATATTAGCTGAAAGCAGAGAATATCAGAAAAATGCCTATCTGTTTTATAGACTATGCAAAGGCATTTGAGTGTGTGGATCATAACAAATTATGGCTAACACTGTGAAGAATGGGAATACCAGTGCTCTTAACTGTCCTCATGAGGAATCTGTACATGGACCAGGAGGCAGGTTTTTTTAACAGAACAAGGAAACACTGCCTGGTTTAAAGTCAAAAAGTGTGTGTCAAGCTTTATCCTTTCACAATACCTCTTCAATCCCTATACTGAGCAAATAATCTGAGAAGCTGGACTTTATGAAGAAGAATGCAGTATCAGGATTGGAGGAAGACTCACTAACAACCTGCGTTATGCAGATGAGACAACTCCGCTTGCTGAAAATGAAAAGGATTTGAAGCATTTACTGATTAAGATCAGAGAACAGTAGCCTTCAGTATAGATTGGACCTCAACATCAACAAAACAAAAATCCTCACAAGTGAGCCACTATACAACTTCCAGATAAATGAAGAAAAGATTGAAGGTGTCCAAGATTTTGTTTTCCTTGGTTCTGTGATGACGCAGTCATGGACGCAGCAGTCAAGAAAAAAAAAGACACATTGCATTGGGAAAAGCTGTTGCAAAAGACTATCTTTAAACTGTTGAAAAGTAAAGATGTCACAATGAAGACGAAAGTGTGCCTGACTCATGCCATGGTATTATCAGCTGCATCATACAGTTGTGAAAGCGACATTCAATAAGGCAGACCGAAGAAGAATTGATGTCTTTGAATTTTGGTGTTGGAGATGAATATTCAATGTACCATGGACCACCAAAAGAACCAACAGATTTGTTCCAGAAGAAGTGGAACCAGAATTCTCCTTGGAAGCAATCATGACTAGACTGTGTCTTACGTATTTTGGACATGTTGTCAAGAGGGACCAACCCCTGGAGAACATCATCATGTTTGAGAGAGTGGCAGGTCAATGAGAAAAAGGAAGACCCACAACTAGATGGATTGACAGTGGCTGCAACAACAAGCTTAAACATAAAAAAGATGGTGTGTGTGGAACAGAATAAGAGAGTGTTTCATTCTGTTGTACATAGGGTTGCTACGAGTCCCACCCAACCCAATGGCACCTAACAACATCAACAACGTACATGGGTCTAAAATTCACAGTTGAAAATAATGGATTGCTTCATTGCCATCTGGTGTTTAAGGTTGCTGATAAGAAATATGTGCTCATTTCATTCTTTTTCCTTTTAAATGACCTTCTTTTTTCCATCTTAGAGTCCTTTAGGATCTTCTCATTCTAGTACTCTATGGAGTCAGTGATTGTGTCTCATTTAGACAATATTTAAAACTTCTACCTACTTGCTTCTCAGTAAGCCTCTGCCATTTGAAATGTTTTCTTTCACATCTGGGAAAGTTTCACATTCTTTCTTTGCAAATATCCTATCATTTGCTTTCTCTCTCTTCCTGAAACTTCTAATAGTTCTTAGGCCTCCTGGATTGGTCCTGTATATCTTTTGTGGGGGTTATTTCTATATTTTAAATATTCTCTTCTTTTTTCCTGCATTGTAAGAGGTTTTCTTGATATATCTTTAATCTTTTGCCAAATACTTTATTTTGACAATGATATTTTTAATTTCGAATAGTTATTTTTAGAACAGCTTTGTTGAGATGTAAGTCATACATCATAAAATTCACCCTTATGTTGAGGACCATTGTGCGTACTTATAATCCCAGTGTCTTGGAAAGCTGAGGCAGGAACATCCTGAATTTGAGACCAGAGTCATCCTATACAATATAGTGAGACCCTATGTTAAAATAAAAAGTAAAGGGGCTGGGAGTACAGCCCAGTGGTAGAACTGGTAGAACACTTGCCTAGTATGCACAAGGCCCTGAGTTCAACCCCCACGTACTACAAACAAACAAAAAAAGACAAAAAGAAAAATCATCCTTACAATTTTGCAACCATCAACATTTTTATCACCCGAAAAATAAAACCCAAACCCAAAATAAAAAGATCGACCTGAACAAAATTTCTACTTGGGAGATATAACTGTACTTAGTTATACCAGGAACAGAAATGAGAACATTCAAGTAAGTATAGCAACAAGTGAATTTTGCCTTTTTTTATACAGTAAAACCATTATGTATTTTTTTAATTTAAAGAAGTATAAATTTCTGAAAGGTAAAAGAAAAATGAAGGAGTACTGAGTGATGGAGCAAAAAAATATTTTTAAATCTACCCTACTCCCATAAAAGGTTTTGCTTGGAGTATGTGAAAGGACCCTACAGCTAAGAGTCAGCCACCAGTCCAAAACATGAATAACTCCAGATTCAAGAAGCACCAGGTATAATGGAAAGCAAAGAGTACAACATGCACGCAGAGAAGCCCACAAATCTTAAGTCCAAATTCAAATCATTTTTACATGTGTGCCCATGAAATCACCTCAAGGTCTAATATACACCCAATACTCAAGCTTCCCTTGTATGTTCATCCAATTAACAATCCCAAAATGTAAATCATTATTTTGACCTGTCATGACACTCTTTACTTTGCTTTGGGCTTCATTTAAATGAAATTCTATCTGTATATTCTTTTATGTCTGGCTTCATTTGTTCAACACTATCCAAAAAATTCAATCTTTTTTTGTTACCATGTTTTATTGCTCTATATGACTATACTAGTTTTCTTTTTATCCATTCTGCTATTGAAGCATATTTATGTTTTATAGTTTATGACCTTTATAAATAATGATGTTATGAACATTTTAATACATGTATTTTGGTGGACATAAGTACTCATGGATATACACGAAGGTGCTGAATAAATACTTAGCTTCAGTTGATACTGTCCAACAGTTTCCCATAGTTGTACCAAAATTTTCATGCACTTTAAATTTTATTTAGCACAGTTTGACATAATTTTTTAAATACTCATAATGTTTGAATGAAGCACAACTTATAACGAAGTCTTTTTCATGTTTTTTTTAAATGATGGGTGACCAAAACCCCAAAAAGAGTAAAAGAGGCTGGAGATGGTAGCACACACTTGTAATCCCAGCAGTCAGGAGGCTGAGGCAGGAAGATCATGAGTTAGAAGCTGGCTTAGGGTACATAGTGAGACTCTGTCTCAAAAAAACAAATCAGAAAGAAAGAAAGAAAGAAAGAAAGAGAGAGAGAGAGAGAGAGAGAGAGAGAGAAAATAAGAGAAAGAGAAAAAACACAATGGAAATCACATTACCATACTATTAGTATACACTTAATTTTATTTTCTCATTGTTCATTTGTTTATTTGCTTTCCTACCTAGTTACATAGAAAAATGATTGGAAGGCAAGATACTAATTTTTAAAAGTTACTTTGAAAAGCAGGATACTGGCAGTAGGATGATAAGAACACTGTTTATTCACTTTTTATTTTTTATATGTTGTCATCTATGAGTCGGATACTGACTCGACAGCACCTAACAACAACAACAATGTTGTCATCTGAGTTTTCTGTAAGCTAGTGCAAGTATTACTTTTAAGTATTCCCTTCATTCTGAAACAAAGTAATATCTGTTTTGTGTAGAACAGACACATGTTTATTTCTCTATGAGAAATATGACTTTATTACTATCACTAATTTGTACAAAGGGTAAAGCATTGTCTTTCAACAGATAAAGAAACAGAAGAGTAACCGTAACTGCCTGCTTCCCACCTCAATTGAAGTCAAAGGGTAAAGACATATGTTTAATTTGCAGATGGAGAGATTTAAGTCAGACATGAGAAATACATTTCCTGACCATGATGACTATTAAAGATTGAAACAGTTATTAAAAGGGAAAGGGAGAAAAATTTATAATTCTTCTCCCACAGGGATTTGAAGGGCACTATATACAACCATCTCTATAGTAAAACTTGGACAAAGCACAGCTGCAAATTGATACTCATTTTTATAGCACTATAAATACTGAAGGTTTTCTGCGCTATCCTTTAAAGAGTATGTTTCTTTTTACACAAATTTTTTAGCTCTGCAGCATTATAATAATAGTAGAAGAAATTAATGTGAAAAGAGCATTTTAATTATGTGAATCAATTCAGTTTAATGGTTCAAAACTCAGAAATCTGCTGCAAAATCTACTTGAGGCTAGGATGGAAAAAAATATAACTGCCACAGGATCAGGGGTCACAAACAGAAAATAAACAGCTCTCCCTGAAGTTATACAAAACAGTGAAATATAAAGCCACCAGAAACATTTATGGTTTGGCTTTCTATGGAAATGTAGCCTCCCTGAGGCTAACTTAAACACTGTCTCAACGTTTATAAATTCAGCAGAGAGCAAGGACGCAAATGGAACCCCTGTTATTCAAAGACAGAGAATATCCCGCGGCCGGAGATGAAGTGTTGCCTTGGTGGGTCCACTCTGACTTGGGAAAGAATTTCTGCTCTTAAAAGAGCCTCTGAATAAAGAAATCCTACCATGTGGCTGGGCTAGGATTTAGCTCAGTGGGTAGAGTGCCACTCTGCAGTCTCTGAGGTCCTGAGTTCGATTTCTAGCACCGCAAAAATGGGAGAAGGACGTGGCAATCCACTCCTAAAGCAATCCCGAAACAATCAGCCATTGAAAATCCTAGGAGGGTTGGCTATGAGTTGGACACAATTCAACGGTACCTAATAACAACAACAACCCCGTGGCCATGAGGCTTCTCACCATATCACGTTCTCAGCGTTTAACTCCAGCCAATAATTCTCATGCTCAAGACTCCTTATGTTGAAAAACCATGAGTATTAATGAACAAGAGGTCCAACTACAGGTGCTTAATGCTCATGCCGTACCCCCTCCCAATGCAATGAATAAACAGCTACATTTTGAAGAAGGTGACCAAAGCAAAGCACTAGAATCGGGTACAGCAAAGAAGTGGCAAAAACTCTGTAAAGCACAAAAACTCAAGTGTCTACACAGAGAAGAAAAAGAAATGGCTTGGCTCTGTTGCCCGCATGCCCCAGGGCAGACCCGGAGAGATTTCTCCCTGCAGGGAAAAGGTATGCAGGAGGTGCCAGGTAGCCTCCATCACTGCCCAGGCAGTGGGCACCTAGACACTCCTGCAGTCCTCACAAGCCTTGGGTTCAACTTAGGGAGTTGGATGGAGCCAACTTTAGTGTTCATATTGCACCACTCCAGAAAAGAAGCTCACACTGTGTGTTGCCTCTCATCAGTCAAGCTATTACTATGTTGTGCCACCTTGAAGCAAGAATGACTGCTAAAGTGCACCCTGCTCCAGAGGCCAGGAGTCACTGCGTCTCTCCATCCCTCAAATTCTGCCACCACTGCACCATACCTGCAAACGTGGTGGTGCATTATTCCCTGGCTAAAACAAGCTACGTAAGAGGCACTCCACAACTCCCACCCTCGTCGTTGCTATGCTCTGTCCCTTAGTTACTCAGAAGGTAGACCCCACAGCATAGCCTTGCCCCTTAACATCTAAACCTGAGGCAGTACCCAGCCCCTGTCCAGCAGAGCAGTCATGCCCTCAGGTACCTGAACTGGTATACTACCTTTCTCCTCAGGAAATGGAGCCTTTTCTGAACTCTGCCACCTCATACTCTCAGCCAAACAGCCACAGAGCCCTGCCTCCTTGGATCAGGGCTAGCTCCCCATAATCTAAGCAGTTGAGGAAGTATGGCCATCATCTCTCTGCTTCTAACCCCCAGAACACAAGGTACAGCTACACCTTGCCATTCCTGGTTTCTTCATGCTGCTCTGCTCAGCCTCACAAAACCTGACTCAATTCTGGATCCCATCATCTCAGGGTCCAAAGGCACCACTATATTGTACCCCTTTTTCTGGGGCTCAAGTTACCACTATGCCTTGTTGGCTCCAGAATGCAAGGTGCAACTGTGCCCTGCTCCCCAAGGCCTAAGCCTCTGGAACATTCCCTTCCCAGGTCATGCCAGTGTGAACCCTGACTTTGGGATCAGAGTCACAGCTACATCACTGTCCCCTGAGCCCAAGTTACTAGGGAGTTCCTCAGAGGTAGAGTCCACAGATTTGTGGGAGAGCTGTGTTAACCATGCCTGTAAGAGTAAACCTGCACCTATATTACAGCAGGACACTGAGCCCAAGACCCCACCATCCCAGCAGCTCCAAGCATTTGTGCCCTGGAACACAGCAATAATGTGGCTACCAATGGGTGGTGTGAGACCTGACACCAAGAAGGATTCCCCCAGCTAATTCCTGCCTCCATGGGAAAAGGAAAACAGGAGGATCTCTAAAGTGCTTGCCATTGAGAGCCCAAACAACATACCCTGCCAACACTGCTGCCCAAAACTCCTACAGCCTAGGCAACTAAGGTATTTGTAGTCATTGCTAACATTGATCACAATTGAAAGAGCCTCATAAACACTACATTACTGTGTCCACCTGGAAAAAAGATAATACATCTTGCCCAAAAGACATCCTAAGGCCCATCTATAGGAGAAAGTCTTTCCCTGTAAAAGCCAATCTAACTATGGAAGAGGCAATGGTTCTTCTAGATACCCAGGCATCAACACAGGGATACAAAACACATGAAAAGGTTAGGAAACATGGCACCACGAAAGGAACACAATACTTCTCCAGTAACTGGCCCCAAAGAAAAGGAAATTTACAGATTGCTAGAAAATGAATTCAAAATAATGACCTTAAGGAAACTCAGTGAAATACAAGAGAATATAAAGAGGCAATTCAATAGAATCAGAAAAATGATTCCTATACTGAATGAGAAATCCAACGAAGAGATAAATATCATTTTAAAAGAGCTAAACAATAGCTGTTCATGGTTGTGCACACCTGTGATCTCAGCACTTAGGAGGCAGGGCAGGAGGACTAAAAAATCAAGGCAAGCCAGGACTACATAGCAAGACTTTGTCTCAAAAAAAGATAAAAAGAACGAGAAAGAAATCTTGGAGCTAAAGAATTTAATGAATGAAATAAAATAGATAATAGAAAGATTCAACAGCAAACTAGATCAAGCAGAAGGATCTGCGAAGTTGAAGACAGGTCTTTTGAAATAATCCAGTCAGATAAAACAAAAGAAAAAACAATGAAAAAGAGTGAAAAAGTCTTTAGTCCACAGGATTAATGGGGAGACTATTAGGTAAACAAATATCCCTAATATGGGAGTTCTAGAGGGAAAAGAGATGGCCAAAGGTACAAAAAGGTAATCTAATGAAATATTGCTGAAAATTCCCCAAGTCTTGGAAAAGATATAGGGTCTTCATGCAGATCAATGAAGTCAAGCCAAAAAGGTCCTCATGGGGGAATATGATAATAAAAATATCAAAGGTCAAAGAACAATTTTAAAGCAGCAAAAGAAGCATCAAGTGACATACAAAAGAATATCATTAGAATATTAGCAGATTTCTTCACAGAAATTTTGCAGGCCAAGAGAGAAAAAGATGATACGTTCAAAATACTTAAAGAAAAACAACCTGTCAGCCAACAACACTATCCACAGTAAAGCTGTTCTTTGGAAATGAAGGAGAACTAAAGTCTTTCCCAGACAAGTAGAAGGTAGGGAACTCATCACTACTAGACCTGCCTCATAAGAAAATTTTAAAGTACATTTTTCAACTGGAAAGGAAAGGTTGATAATTACTATCATGAGAATACATACAATTATAGAATTCTTTGGTAGAGGCAAATACATAGTCAAATTCAGAGTATTCTATTACCATAATGGTGGTCTCTGGTATGAAGCTTAAGGGTTAAAATATTCAAAAATAACTATGGCTACAATAAGTTAAGAACTACATTATAAAAATATACGAATTGTGACAACAAAAGTATAAATTTGGGGAAAAGAGTAAAAGTCTAGAACATTTTTGTGGAATCGAAGTTAAATTGTTATGAGCTTAAAACAGTCTGATACAACAACATGATGTCTTATGTAAGGTCCTATGGTAACCACAGAGCAAAAATCTACATCAGATAAACAAGCAAAAGAAAGGAATCAGCTAGGTGCTATGGTGCATGCTTATGATCCCAGTGATTTGGAACTTTGAGGCAGAAGGATCGCAAGTTTGAGGCCAGAGGCAGCCTGCACAATTTAGCAAGATCCTGTCTCAAAATTAAAGATTAACAAAAGGGGCTAGAGGTGTGGCTCAGTAGCAGAGCACTTGCATAGCATGCCCAAGGCCCTGGATTCAATTCCCTAGTACTTTAAACAAACAAACAAACAAACAAACAAATCAAAGGTTAACACCTCAGAAAACCAACAAATAAAAAAAGTATATAACAAGTGAGGCATTACAAAACAAAGGATGTACAAAACAACCAGAACACAACAAGATGGAAAGACTAAGGCCTCACCCATCAATAATAATGCAAAGAAATTGATCTCTTGATTGATCTCCAATCAAAAGATATAGTTGCAGAATGGATTTTTTAAAAGAAGGGCTAGGAATGTGCTTCAGTGATAGAGGCACTTGCCTAGTAATGCACAAGGCCATGAGTTCAATCCCCAGAATCATACACATACACACACACAGAAAAATTTTGCTGGGTACAGTGGCACAGCCTGCAATTCCAGCGATTTAGGAGTCAGAAGCAGGAGGATTGCAAGTTCGAAGCCAGAGGTAGCCTGTGCAATTTAGGGAGATCTTGTCTCAAGATTAAAAAAAAAAAAAATTAAAGGGTCTGAGGATCCAGCTTCATGGTAGAGCACTTGCAAAGTATGCCCAAGGCCCTGGGTTCAACACCTCATTAAGAAGAAGGAGAAGGAGGAGGAGGAAAAGGAGAAAAAAGAAGAAGGAGAAGGAGGAGAAAGAGGAGGAGGAGGATTCTTCAGTAGCATGCTGCCTACAAGAGATCCACTTTAAGGATACACATAGGTTGAAAGTGAAAGTATGAGGGAAGCTATCCCATGCAAATAGTAATCAAACAGAGCAAGAATGGTTATATTCATATGAGGTTAAGTAGCCCTTAAGTCAAAACCGTTGCCACAAACAAGGTCATTGTTTAATGATAAAAGAATCAATTCATCCAAAGGGCATAATAATAGTAAATACATATGCACCCACCATAAAAACACCTAAATATATTAAGCAAATATTAACAAATGTAAAGAGAGAAGCTCAAAAAAATAATAGTAGAACACTTTAATGCCCTACTTTCAACAATAGATACATCAATCAGACAGAAGATTAATAAGGAAATACTGGAATTGAATTACACCTTAGACTAACTAGAACTAATAGACCTATATAGAACTATCTATCCAATAGTAGAGAAATCTGTATCCTTCTCCAGCACACATGAAGCATTCTGCAGGATAGACTATATAATACATCAAAACACAAGTCTTTTTAAAAAAAACAAAGTTGTAGAATTTATTAGGTACATACTTAAAAATAAATGCAGGTGCATATAGAGAAGGAAAGAAAAGAGTCATAGTACACATCCAAGACATGAACACAGCCCTCTTTAAAGAATAGAGCCAAAAAAAACAAGTCTTAACCAATTCTAGAAGATTGAGATCATATCTAGTATTATTTCCAATCACAACAGTAGGAAACCTAAAATCAATAACAGAAGAGATCTTGGAAAACTCACAAATATGTAGAAATGGAACATACTTCTACACAACCAATAGTTCAAAGAAGAAACCAAAAAGCAAATTCAAAAATATCTTGAAACAAAAAATGAAAACAAAACATATCAAAACCTATGAAATGTGACAAAAGCAATTCTGAGAGAAGTTTATGCGAATAACTAACAACATTAAAGAAAGAAGAAAGATCTCAAATAAATAACCTGACATTTTACTTCAAAAAAGAACAAAGTAAATCCTAAGTTACCACAAAGAAGAAAATAATAAAGATCGGAACCAAAATAAATCTAATAAAGAACAGAAAAATCATAGAAAAAAAATTCAATAAAACAGATTTGGTTTAAAAAAGAAACCCACAATGACAACAAAACAATGTTAACAAACTCCTAGTTAATCTAAACAAAAATGAGACAAAAAAGTCAAATAAAACAAAAATAAGAGACACTATAATAGACACCTCAGAAATAAAATAATCATAAAATACTATTATGAACATTTATGTGCCAAAAAATTGGATAACCTAGAAAAAATGGATAAATCCTTAGAAAAATATAACCTACTAAGATTGAGTCAATAAAAATGGAAAGCTTGGAGAGAAAGAGAGAGAGAGAGAGAGATTGATTCCAACAGAAGCTCTCATCCAGATGGCTTCACAGCTGAATTCTACCAGTAAAAGAATTATTACCAATAGTTAAAACTCTTCCAAGTATAGAGCCTGAGGAAATACAACCAACACATTTTATGAAACCAGCATTGCCTTGATACCTAAGTAAAGACACTGTAAGAAAAAAAAAAAAAAAACCTACAGACCAGTATCTCTCCTGAACATCAATGCTGTAACCCTCAATAAAATATTCGCAAACCAATTCAACAGCACATCAAAAAGATGACACATTATGACCAAGTGTGGTTTATCCCTGGCATGAATGCTTATTTACCATATGCAAATCAATCAATGGAATACAAAATATTAACAGAATGAAAAACAAAAACCACATAATTATATCAATATGCAGAAAAAGCATTTGACAAAGTTCAACAGCCTTTATCAATAAAAACTGTTAACACTTTGCTGCTGTTATTAAGTGCCCTCAAGTCATATCCAATTCATCGTGACCCTCATAGGGTTTTCAATGGCTGACTATTTCAGGATTATTTGGGGAGTGGACTCCCACATCCTTCTCCCATTTTTGTTGTGCTGGTGATAGAACTCAGGTCCTCAAAAAGTGCAGAGCAGCGCCCTACCAACAGATCTAAACCCTTTGTTTTTATTGTTAGGGGCCATCAAGTCAGTGTCTGATTCATAGCA
This sequence comes from Pedetes capensis, assembly GCA_007922755.1. Lineage (NCBI taxonomy): Eukaryota > Metazoa > Chordata > Mammalia > Rodentia > Pedetidae > Pedetes > Pedetes capensis. Next base: position 89,995 of record VMDO01005895.1, on the reverse strand, counting down.
ACCCAACCCAACATACAACAGGTGAAACACTATTGTGAGCGCTTCTCTGTCATTTATAGGGTTTTCAATGGCTGGCTTTTTTCTGGTGGCAGGGAGAAGTGGGCTGAGGCGTCCTTCTCCCAAGCCTACAGCACCTGGTGTTCCCAGGCAATCTCCCATGCAAGTACTAAGCAGGTGCTTGGCCTCTGAGATCTGATGGGATTGGATGCCACAGTTGTACAGCTGCAGGCTTCTAAACCCTTAGGCATAGAAAAAAGTTCCTCAATATAATAATGACCATTAATGAAAATCTCACAGCTAATACCATAATCAAAAGGGAACAAATGAAAGCTTCTCCAATAAGATCAAGTACAAGGCAGAGGTGCCACTATTGCCACTTCTAGTCAACATTGTACTAGAAGTCATAGAAAGAGCAATTCGACAAGAAAATAAATAAAAGGCATCCACACTGGAAAGGAAAAAGAAAATTATCTGTTATAAACGATGATCCTATGTGAAAAAAAAGACTCCACAAAAAAATAGAAACTGTCAACTGAAAAATGAATGCAGTAAAGTTTCAGGATGTAAATCAATATACAAATATTAGAAGTTTTTCTATGTACAAATAACAACTTACTTGGAAAAAAATCACTCCTGCTGAGTGTGATGGCACACACCTGTAAATGCCAGCACTCAGAGAGGCTGAGGCAGGTGGATCATGAATTCAAGACCAGCCTGGGCCACATAGTGAAATCTAAGCTTCCCTGAGTTACATAGAGAGACCATATCTCAAAACAAAACACAACACCAACCAAAACAAAACAGAACAAAATTTTTCCAAAAAGCAGGAAAATAAAAGAACTTATTTATAATTGCATCAAAAATTACTAAGGAATTACTTTAACAAAATAAGCGAAAGATTTATACACTAAAAACTATCAAACATCAATGAAAGATATTGGAAAAGAAATCATACATAAATATAAAGATAATCTGTGTTGATGGGTTAGAAGAATTAATATTGTTAAAATGTCCATAATTCCCAAAGCAATATATGGATTCAATGCAATACCTATTGAAATTCCCATGATATTCTTCACAGAAATTAAAAGCATAAGCCTAAAATTCACATGAAAAACAATGACAACAAAAATAACCAAATAACTAAGCAATACTTAGAAAAATGTTGGAGGCATAACACTTCCTAGTTTAAAATGATATTATGAATAGTAATAGTACTGGCACAAAACAGAAACATAGACCTCTGGAATAGCCTAGAAAGCCCAGAAACAAATCTAAACTTACACAGAAAACCAAAAGGGAAGAGCATGTGCTATTTTGTCAAACTTAAGGAATTAAAGAAAAAATTGAAGCCTCAACTAGCAATAGTGAAGGATTCTACAGGAAAAATATTAAATGATGCAGGAAGCATCAGAAGAAGATGGAAGGAATACACAGAATCATTACACAAAAAAGAATTGGAGGATGATACTGATTTCAGATGGATACTAGCCAAAAACAGAAAATACCAAAAAGGTGTCTATGTTTTATTGACTATGCAAAAGCATTTGATTGTGTGGATCATAACAAATTATGGATAACACTGCAAAGAATGGGAATACCAGAGCACCTAATAGTACTCATGAGGAATCTGTACACAGACTATAAGGGAGTTGTTCAAACAGAACAAAGAAAACAAGCCTGGATTAAAGTCGAGAAAGGTGTGGGTCAGAGCTGTATCCTTTCACCATACCTCTTCAATCTCTATGCTGAGCAAATAATCTGAGAATCTGGATTTTATGAAGAAGAACAAGGCATCATGACTGGAGGAAGACTCATTACAACTCTTCTTGCTGAAAATGAAGAAGATTTGAAACATTTAGTGATGAAAATCAAAGAACACAGCTTTCAGGATGAATTGCGCCTCAGCATCAACAAAACAAAAATCCTTACAACTAGGCCAATAAGGAACTTCATGATAAATGCAGAAAAGATTGAGGTTGTCCAACATTTTGCTTTACTTGATTCTACAATCAACACCCATGGAAGCAGCAGTCAAGAAATCAAAAGATGCATTGCATTGGGAAAAGCCATTGCAAAAGACCTCTTTAAAGTGTGAAAAGTAAAGATGTCACACTGGAGGTGAAAGTGCGCCTGACTCATGCCATGGTATTTTCAGCTGCATCATATGACTGTGAAAGCGGGACAGTGAATAAAGGAGAAGAATTGATACTTTTGAATTATGGAGCTGGAGACGAATATTGAATATACCATGGACTGCCAAAAGAAGCAACAGATCTGTCCTAAAAAAGTGCAATCAAAGTGCTCCTTGGAAGCAAGGATGACTAGAGTGCACCTTATGTATTTTGGACATGTTATATGAGGGACCAATCCCTGCAGAAGGACATCATATATAACAGAGTATCGGGTCAATTAAAAAAGGAAAACCCTCAACTAGGTGGATTGACACAGTATTTGCAACAATGAGCTTAAACACAAAAGAGATCATGTGCCTGACACAGAATCAGGGAGTGTTGCATTCTGTTGCACATAGGGTCTCTGTGAGTTGGGCCTGCCTCAACAGCACCTATTAACAACAACAATGGGCCTATACGCTCTGGCATCCAATCCTCTCTGATCTCAGAAGGAAAGCAGGGTCAGCCTTTTTAGTCCTTGGATGGGAAACCAGCCAGGAATACTCGAAGCTGCAGGCTAGGGAAAAGGACCTGGCAATCCATTCCCAAACTATCTGCTATTGAAAACCCTATGAATAGCAGAGAAGCACTGACATAGTGTTGGGCACTGCACAATGTTGTGGAATACTTCATTCTGTTGTACATTCTGTTGTTGCTATGTGTCGGACCCAACTCAATGGCACCTAATGACAAAAACATGTTTGCAGTATTCATCCATGTTTTTGTCAGAATTTCTTTCCTAAGGGATGAGGTTTATCTCAGTTGATAGAATGCTTGATCTGCACTATCTGAGGATCCAGGTTCAATCCCCAGCACAGCAAAAATGGGAGAAAGATGTGGCAGTCCACTCCTCTAGCAATCCTGAAACAATCAGCCATTGAGAACCCTATGAAGGTTGCTATGAATCAGACCCAACTTAACAGCACCTAACAACAATAACACAGGGATGTATTAACAAAAATAGGTTACTACTGGCACAAAAATAGGCTTGGAAACCAATGAACAGAACTGAAGATCCAGAAATACACCACACAACTAAAGCCACCTGATCTCTGGCAAAGTTGCTAAGGATATTCAATGGAGAAAAGATATCCTCTTCAGCAAGTGTTGTTGGGAAAATTGGCTATCCATTTGCAGAAAAATGAAAATAGATCTGTATCTCTGAATTTTCATGTGAGTCAACTCAAAATGGATGAGACCTCAACATAAAAGTACAAACCTTAAAACTACTAGAAAAAAGATAGGAAACATGCTCCAACACATAGGGATAGGGTTCCTTAACAAGACTTCAATCATTCATGAAATGTCAGCAAAAATTGACAAATGGGATTACATGAAATTAAAAAGCTTCTGTAAAGCAAAGGAAACAATCAACAGAGTTAAGGAAGAGCCCACTGAATGGGAGTGAATCTTCACATCATACACATCTGAGAGAGGACTGATTTCTAGAATTTACAAAGAACTCAAGAAAGCAAATCCCTAGACAACAAATAACCCAATACACAAGTGGGCAAAGGAAATGAACAGTTCTCAAATGAAGATGTTCAAAGGGCTAAGAAATAAATGGAAAAAATGCTCAATATTCCTAGCCATTGGGGAAGTGCAAATCAATACAACTCTGAGATTCCATCTAATTCCAGTAAAAATGGCCATAATCAACAAAACAAATAACAACAAATGCTGTCTTCACAGGATGAGCTCAGAACTACTCCTTCCTTTTCTATTTCATGGAGTAATTTAAGAAGCATGGGTGGAATTCTCCTTTAAAGGCCTGGTAGAATTTGGCTGTGAATCCATTAGGTCTTAGTGTTTTCTTTTCTTTCTTTCTTTCTTTCTTTCTTTATTTATTTATTTATTTTCCTTTGGGGGGAGACTCTTTATTACTGCCTTAATTTGACTGCTTGTTATAGGAATACTTAAGTTATTTATATCCTCTTGATTTTGTTTGGTACATCATGTGTGTTAAGGAATTTACCCAGCTCTTCTACACTTGGAAGCTTTTTGAAATTTAAGCTTTCAAAGTGTCCCCTAATGGTCCTCTAGATTTCATTGGTATCTATTGCAATGACTCCTTTTTATTTCTAATTTTATTAATTTGTATCTTCTCTTTCTTGTGGTTAGTTTGGCTAGGGGTTTGTCTGTCAATCTTTTTTATCTTTTCAAAGAGCCAACTCTTCTTCCATTGACTGTCTGAATTGTTATTTAGTTTTCATTTCATTAATTCCTGCTTTAATCTTATAATTTCCTACATGTACTAATTTGGGGTTTGACTTGTCTTTGTTTTTCTAATACCTTAAGATGCAACATTACATTATTTCTTTGAGCTCTCTCTGATTTTTTGATGTAAGCACTCAAACTATAATTTTCCCTCTTTGAACTGCCTTTGCTCCATCCCAAAGATTTTGGTATGTTGTTTTTTTCTGTTCATTTGATTCTAGGAATTTTTAAGAATTTTTTCTCTGATTTCTTTGGTAACCCACTGATCATTCAAGAATGTGTTGTATAGTATCCATGTGTTTGTGTACTTTTTCTTTCTCTTGCTGTTGATTTCTAAATTTATTCCATTATGATCCAATAAGATACAGGAATGATTCCAGTTTTTTTTGTATTTGTAATCTAAAATGTGGTGTATTTTACAGAAAGTTTCATGGGCTGCTAAAAAGAATGTGTATTCTACAGTTATTGAACCCAATATTCTGTAGATATCTGTTAAATCCATTTTATCTGTGGTTCAGTTGAACTCTGAAATTGCTTTCTTGCTTTCTTTTTTCTTTGCACGATATGTCAATTAGAGAGAGTTGGTACAGAAACTTTTGCTATTACTATATCTGTATCTATCTGTCCCTTTATGTCCAGTAGTGTTTGTTTTATGAAATTAGGTGACCAAGGTTTGGTGTATTGATATTTACAATTCTTATATCCTCATGGTGGATTGTTCCATTTAATAGTATGTAGTAATCTTCATGTCTTTTAACTAATTTAGGCTTTTAACATATTGACTACCATTGGAAGACATGTATGTCAAAAAGTGAATGTGTATGAATTTGACAAAAGGTAGCACAGATCCTATTCAATGAAACATACAAAAAAAAAGACAAAATTGCTTCAATTTGTAGTTCCACTGGCAGAGAAAATGATTTCCACAAGTAAATAGAACAGTAAGTTAAAGTACAAGAGAGCCAGAGGCAGGCCTTCAAACATTGAAAAATTCATGATCAGTGTGGTTAATGATTCATTTGTAAAATGTTCCATACTTGAAGAACATACACTAGAAGTTCAAAAAGCAAAATTGAGGTAAGAACAAAAGTTATGTGTACAATGTGCAATGTACCATCATGTAAGAATTGTTTTACATCTATTCACACATAAAATATATTATTATTGTACTTAACACTGATTTTTCTACCTCTCATCATTTTTGTATTTTCAAATGAATTTTTTGGTATAGTAATTATTGTTCTTAGGTGCTGTCAGGTCCAACTCATAGCAACCTATGTGCATCTGAATGAAACTTGCCAATTCTATGCCAGGCACATGATCTTATTTATGTTTAAGACAATTGTTGCAGAAACTGTCTCAATCCATCCATATGAGGAGTTTCCTTTTTTGCATTGACCTGCTACTCTCCCAAACATGATGTCCTTCTCCAGGAATTGGTCCCTCCTGACTACATATCCAAAATGTGTAAGACACAGATTAGCCATCTTTGCTTCGAAGAAACATGCTGGTTGTACTTCTTCTAGGCCAGATCTGTTGATTGTTTTGGCAGTGCATGATATAGTCACTATTCATCTCCAGCACCATAATTCAAAAGCATCAATTTTTCTCCTGTCTCTCTTATTCAATTTCCAGTGTTTACAACATATGATGTCACTGAAAATGCCATGGCATAAAGTCAGGCACACTTCTGTCTTCAATGTAGCATCTTTACTTTTCAATACTTTAAAGAGATCTTTTGCCACAGCTTTTCCCAATGCAATGCATCTTTGGATTTCTTCACTGCAACTTCCACAGGTGTTGATTGTACAACAAAGTAAAGCAAAAACTTGGACAACCTTAATCTTTTCTCCATTTATCATAAAGTTGCTTACTGACTCACCTGTAAAGATTTTTGGTTTGTTGATATTGAGCCACAATCCATTAATGAAGCTTGTGCTCTTTGATCTTCATCAGTAAATGTTTCAAATCCTCTTCACTTTCAGCAAGCAGAGTTGTGTCATCTTCATAACACAGTTTGTTAATGAGTCTTCCTCCAATCCTGACACTGCATTCTTCCTCATAAAGTCCAGTTTCTCAGATTATATGCTCAGCATAGAAATTGAAGAAGTATAGTAAAATGATCCACCCCTGATGCACACCTTTTTCAACTTTAATCTAGGCAGTGTTTCCTTGTTCTGTTCGAATGACTGCCTCCTGGTCCATGTACAGTTTCATCATGAGTACAATTAGGTGCTCTAGTATTCCCATTCTTTGCAGTGTTATCCATAATTTGTTATAATCCAAAAAGTCAAATGCTTTGGCAGGGTTGACAAAGCATAGACAGACATCTCTGCGGTATTCTCTGTTTTCATCTAATATCCACCTGAAATCAGCAATGATGTCTTTGGCTCCACGTCCTCTTCTGAATTTGGCTTGATTTTCCAGCAGTTCCATGTCTATATACTGCTGCATATGCTTTTGAATGATTTTTAGCAAAATTTTGGTTATGTGTGGTATTAATGATAATGTTTGATAGTTTCCACACTCAGTTGGATCCCTGTCCTTGGGAATAGGCACAAATATGGATCTCTTCCAGTAAGTTGGCCAGGTAGCTATTTTCCAAATCTCTTGGCATAAACAAATTAGTACCTCCAGTGCTGCTGCATCTGTTTGTTGAAACACCTCAATTGGTATTCTATCAATTTCTGTAGCCCTGTGTTTCACCAATTGCTTCAAGGCTACTTCCACTATGTCCATCAGTACCAATGGTTCCTGTTCGTGTGATACCTCTTGAAATGGTTGGTCATCAACCAATTATTTTTGTATGACTCTGTGTATTCCTCCATCTTCTTATGATGTCCTGTGTCATTAAATTTTTTCCTGTAGAATCTTTCATTATTGCCGCTTGAGGCTTGAATTTTTTCTTGCTTAAGAAAACAGAGCATGTTTTTCTCTTTTTATTTTTTGTCTCCGGCTCTTTGCACATGTCCTTATAATATTTGGTCTTGTCTTCTCTACCTGCCCTTTGAAGTCTTCTGCTTAGTTCCTTAACTTCATTATGTCTTTCTTGTACCTTGCCTGCTTGATGTTCAAGGGTAAGTTTCAGAGTCTCCTTTGCCATATAATTTGGTCTTTTTTTCTTTCTTTCTTTTTAATAACCTTTTTCTTTCCTTATGAATGATGTCTTTGATGTCATGCCACAATCCATCTGATCTTCTATCATTAAACCCGTTCTTGAGGTGGTCTCTGAACTCAGGTGGAATATACTCAATGTCATATCTTGGCTCTTGTACATTTGTTCTAATTTTCTTCAGTGTCAGTTTGAACCTGCCTATAAGCAGTTGATGGTCTGGTCCACAACCAGCACTTGGTCTCATTCTGACATTTAATATGGAGCTTTTCCATCATCTCTTTCATAAATATAGTCCATTTAGTTCCTGTATGTACCATCTGGTGAATCCCATATGCATAGTCACTGTTTTTGTTGGTAATAATATGTATTTGCAATGAAAAATCATTGGTGTGACAAAATTCTATCATGTGATCTCCAGCATAGTTTCTGGAACCAAGGCCATATATCCTGACTACTGGGCCTTTACCTTTGTTTCCAACTTTTGCATTCCAATCACCAGTAATTATCCACACATCCTGATTGCATGTTTGCTCTATCTCAGATTGCAGAAGCTGGTAAAAATCTCCCCTATCTTCTTTTATGGCCTTAGTAGTGGGTGTATAAAGTGCACAAATTTGAATAATAGTCATTAACTGGCCTTCTTTATAGATATATGGACATTATTCTATCCCTGACAGCATTAGACTTTAGGATAGATCTTTAGGACAGTGTCTTTTTTGGTGACAAGTGCAACCCTAATTCTCTTTAATCTGTCATTCCTGGCATAGTAGACTATGACTATCAGATTCAAAATGGCCCATGTCAGTCCATTTTAGCTCACTGATGCCTAGAATGTTGATGTTTCTGTGTTCCCTTTCCCTTTTGACAATTTCTAATTTTCCAAGATTCATACTACATATATGCCTCGTTCCAATTATTAATGGATGTTTATAGTTGTTCCTTCGCATTTTGAGTCATGCCACATCAGCATATGGAGGTCCTTGGGGCTTTACTCCATTTCTGTCATGAAGGAAGATTCTACTTTGAAGGAAGCAACTCTTCCCCAGTAGTCTTTTCAGTACCTTCTAACCTGGGGGGCTCATTTTCTGCCATCATTTCTAACAATGTTTTTCTGCTATATATAGGATTTTCGATGGTTTATTGTTTTGGGAGTGGGCTGCCAGGTCCTACACCCTAGTCTGTCTTTGTCTGGAAGCTCAGATGAAACCTGTCTACCATGGGTGACTCTGCTGGTATCTGTAATACCAGTACCACAGCTTTCATCATTACAGTAACACACAAGCTCCCATTGTATGGCAAACTGACAGACATGGGGAAGTATAGTGATTACACGTCAATTTTTCTTATTTAGTTTATTATGCCTTTTTTCTTAAGAGAGTTTTTTTTGTTGTTGTTGTTGTTGTTTTTCCCTTCCAATGACGCTCATCACTAATTACATGAAGATTTTACTCATATTATGGATTCCAATTATTTTTGTAATCATGTTCTCATTTTGTTCATTGTAATGAAGAGTCTGGAAATAAAATACTCATTGCCATGTATTTTGATTTGAAATTCATAGTCAAAGGGTTAAAGTCTACTTTGTCAGATATCATTACTGCAACTCCTGCTTTTTTTTGTTCACTTCTCCATGTTTAGCATATTTTATTCTTTCATTTTCTATCTGTGTATCTTTGCCAGTCAGTTTGTTTCTTGGAGATAACAGATAGTTGGGTCATGTGTATTAATCCAACCAGCTAGTCTGTATCTTTTAACTGGAGCATTAAGACTATTTACTTTGAAGGTTACTATTGAGAAGAATTTGGTATTTCCTATAATTTTGTTGGTTGTTTTCCTTATTGGTTGGAGTACTGATTTTTTTTTATTCCCTATTATTATTAGGGGTTTGCTGATTTATTAAGTTGGACATACATGCTTCCTTCTTAGTTCTCATTGTTTATGTGTTTGTCTCATAGAATTTATTCTTTCCAAAGCTCTCAGTTTGTCTCTGCCTTCCTTCATCTTGTTTGTGTATGATTCCTTTAAGTATCTTCTGCAGTGCTGACTCAGTAGTCAGGAATTGTTTAAGTTTGTGTTTATCTTGGAAGATTTTATTTCTCCATCAATGTTAAAAGATAACTGTGGTAGATCTAGTGTTCTTAGTTGGCAGTTATCTGCCTTCAGGGGTTGAAAGATGTCATTCCATTCTTTCTTGGCTTTTAGGGTTACTGATGAGGGTCTAATATTATTCTGATGGATTTGCCTTAGCAAGTGAGTTGGTATTTTGTTCTTGTAGCTTTTAAAATTGTTTCTCTGATTTGCAGACTTAACATTTTAACTATAATGTGCTAAGTAGAGGTTCTTTTCTGGTCGTGTCTGTTTGGATTTCTAATTGTTTCTTGTGTTGCCTATTTCTTCCCCTAGCTTTGGGGTGTTTTCTGCTGTTATTTTCATTGAGTACCATTTATATGCCTTTAATTTTAATCTTAGCTCCTTCTATTACCCCATGGATTTTTAGGTTTTGTCTCTTTATCATGTCCCACAGTTCTTGAAAATTGTAGTTATGCTTATTGAATTTTTTCCTCTATTTGTGTCTGAGTGCAGTATTTCATCAACTTTGTCTTCTCACCCTGATATTCTTTCTTCTATTTGATCAAGTCTGCTGATGTTACTTTACACTTTTTTGTTTTTGTTGTAGTATGTTTTTTTATTTACTGAGTTTTTCATTACAGAATTTCTGTTTTTTTTTTCATGATGTCAGTTTCCCTGCTCAATTTCTCATCTAGTAGAACTTGAATTGATTTTTTTCAGTTTATTCATTTGCTTATAGTGTCCTCTGTGAGATCATTTACCATTTTTAAAATTAAACTTTTCAATTCTTTGTCCAGTATATCACCCATTTTGATGACTTTGTGTTTCCTTATTGGGGAGTTATAATCTTTTGGAGGAGTCATGGGTGTCTTGCTTTTTCATCTTTCTTGTATTTCTTTGTTGTGATTTGTATATTTGTTGAAATAGATATTTCTCCAAGATTAATTAGGGAGACTTCTTTATGAGCAACCTTCTCTTCACAGTTTAGTTCCCAGTACTCCTCAGAGGTGAGGAAAACAACCACTATAACAGTAATAATGAGCCAAACAAGACATAGAAGAACTATTAAAATTGACTTATTCCAACTACTGTACTGCAATGAAGGTAGAAAATAACTAAAATAATTTAGTATAAGTTATCAAATAAATAATTAAGGTAAAAGTAAAAGTAGGAAATGAATTAGATGAAGAAAAGGGGCAGATAAAAGGAAGAAAGGGATAAACAGCAAGATTAAATGAAAAGAAAGGAATATATGAGGCAGACCTAAGAAGCGTGTTAGGGAGTGGTACAGAGCATGAGATTTGGAAAGTTTATTTGCATAATAAAGAAAAAAATCATAAGTGAAATTATATAAACTTAAGAGGAATAACAAATAAAGGCATGTTGTTGTTGTTGTTGTTAGGTGCTGTTGAGTTGTAGCCAACTCGTGGTGACCCTTATAGGGTTTTCAATGGCTGATTGTTTTGGGATTGCCTCAGGAGTGGATTGCCAAATCCTTCTCCCAGTTTTGCAGTGTTGGGAATCAAACTCAGGACCTCAGAGACTGCAGAGCGGTGCTCTACCAACTGAGCTAAATCCCAGCCCAATAAAGGCTGAGAAGTTTTTAAAAACTAATACATGAATAGCACTAAAACTATAATAATATGAAAAAAGCATAAACTTCATGTTTAAAAAGAAAAAGAAAAAAAAAAAAAAGAGGACCAAATATTGGAATAGCTTCTTTATGCCCTTTTATATTGCAGCTTACTAGTTGGGTGTGGGGCTCTGTTATATTTGGAGGTTTTCATTCAGGATGGGGTTGAGCTCAGATCAGTCATAAGTCTCTTGCTTTTCTAGGTTCCTTGTCTTCATCCTGTGGGCAGGCAGATCCTCACCTGCTCTTGAGTCTAACCCTGGATTGTCTAAAGTTCAAGCCAAAAGGTGTCTCCAAAGTGTGTAGGAGCACAAAGGACACAAGAAAAGCAAGCAGAGCCCTGATATCTGTGGTGGGAGAGAGATTTCAGAGCCTTCACCTCTCACCAAGCAGTAAGCAATGTGGTTGGGAGAGTGCTGTGGGGCTCAGGAATTCTACCCCAAATGACCCTGAGAGTTTTCAGATCCTCTGTCAGGAGTGAGTCTCCTGGTACCTCTCTGAGGCAGCTCCCTCCCCAGGCTTGGACTTGCGTATTAGGTATACAGAGAGAGACAGAGCATGTGGAGCCACACCCCCACAGGCATCAGGCAAAACCCTTAATTTCATCTGAGGCTTCATTAAGAAAAGTACAGCATCCAAAACAGGGGAAGACAGTGTCTTTGTATAGGCCTGGAATTCACATTTTGGGAGGAAAATTAACAAAATATACTGTTCCAGGGCTCAGAACTTGAAATAATTCTGGTGCTAAAATGTTGGGAAGGCTCTAAATGGTTGAAAGAAGTCATCACATTTAATTTGGAAAAGATAAACGGTAGTGAGTAAAAGGGGCTGACACTAAAGTGCCCTTGAACTAAGAGAGAAAATTAAGATGTATCATAGTGCAGTGGGTCAGATTACCATCTAGAAATGTATCTCAAGAAATTTTTCTATAAAAGTATGACCAAAGAAGTTTGGGGATCCCAAAAACAGTCTAGGTGCTATAGGGTAGAGGGGTGGGTATGAATAAAGTTGAGGAAGAATTACTAGAATGCAATTACAACTAAGCTAAAAATGGAAAAACTATTTAGAATTCCATATAAAGACTGTGTTTTTAGAAGGTAGACATTCAGCATAAAGCCTAGAAAAAGATAAGTGAAAAGGAAAGGATGAAAATGTACCATTTCTCAGAAAGAAAGGGAAAATCATCTAACTTAATTTGTTTGCTTTGATTTTACTCCCATAAAACAATATTTTTTTTTCATAGATGAGGATGTGAAACAACTTCTTCTCTGTGAAAGAAGTGTGGATTTGGTGCATCTTTCAACTTATTGTTATTGTTGTTAGGTGACATGGGAGTCGGTATCCGACTCATAGGGACCCTACATACAACAGGCAAAACAGTATTGTTACTGCTTCTCTGCTATGCATAGAGTTTTCAATGGCTGATTGTTTTTTGAGAGTGGGTTACCAGGTCCTTCTTCCAAGCGTACAGAACCTGGTGTTCCCAGGCGGTCTCCCTTCCAAGTACTAACCAGGCCTGACCCTGCTTAGCTTCTGAGATCTGATGGGATCAGATGCCACAGTGGTATGGCTGCAGGCATCTTTCAACTAGCACATTCTTATCATTTGGTTTGCCATATAGACTGTCCCATAGACAGAGAATATAACCATAGCACACCAATTCCAATTTGCTTCACAGTTATAACTTTCATGCTGCTCAGAGCTTTAATTTCCTTTGAAATCCAGAAAATAGATATTTTACCCATTTTATGAATAAATAAATTAAAGATTGGCTAATATGTGGCAGAACATTGACTCATTGATTCACTTCTTGGAGTGACCATTTTGGATTCAAACAAATGGATTCTTTAGGGTCTGTTTGTTTTTCACTTTCAGAATACATTTTTCATTATGAAAGCCAGTGGGAAAAATACAATTCAATTTCAGTGTTTTAAAAATCACTTTTCTGAAACATATCTACTTAACTGACAATTTAATAACAAGCTCTCGGTAAGATGACATATCTTTATATGTACAATGACAAAATGAAACTTTTTCTTTGTTTTAGCAATTAAATTTTTATCATTTAAGAGAATAGTGTTTATTTCTATTGGTACTCATAATGTTTTAATATGAACTTATCTTGTGCTGAGAAATTTTATATTTAAGATTTAAGGTCTCAAATGTGATTCCTCTCATTGAATTTAAACAGAAGAGAATCCTCAGTCTAGAATTAAAATCTGCTTAATGGCTCAAAAATACCAGAAGCCTCTGTACTTCAGGAAAATTTACAGCAGGAGATGGAGTGCAGTACACAGTTTAAAGTGCATTTCATAGTTTTAAATGCTGCTAGAAAAAGCATTCCAGCCATTTAAGAGACCAGAGCATGATGTTTTAATGATAAGCTATATGAAAGGCTTTTGGACATGGAGTCAGGAGGGACCAATCCCTGGAAGGCATCATGTTTAGGAGAGTGGCAGGTCAACAGAAAAAGGAAGCCTCTCTACTAGATGGACTAGCAGTGTATCCAACAATGAACTTAAATGTAAAAAAGACCGTATGCCTGTTACAGAAGAGGGAGAGTTTCATTCTGTTGTACATAGGGTCACTATGAGTCCAACCTGCCTCAAGGGTACCTAACAACATATAATAGGCAGTTTTCAAACATCAATGTCTTATTATGTTTAAAACTACCAGTTCTTTTTTCCTGTTCATGGTTATGTATCTATTTGTATATGGAAATGAGATACACAAGAAATTCTAGCAAGTGATGTAAAGCAGAAATGGGTAGCCACACTGTGTTACCTTTTACTAAATTATTGTTGGCACAAGGATAGAGTCTGAGCCAATCTTGCTAACAATCATCTGTTTCTTTCCTCTCCCCTGTACTCACTCCTTGCCCACGTCTGGAGTTTTGGGAGAAAGCAAATTGTTTTATCTAATTTAAAATTTTTCTATTTATTTACTTTTGGTTGGCAGGAAACTCAAACATTTCAATTTGAATTTTTCATGGGGTTACTCTTTTTTATTTTTTGATTCCTGGCTCTGATTATTTTAAAAAGATACAGCTCTTTAGAAAATTCAAGATTGTTGATCTTTCAAGAGTCTTGCATTGAGCAATAGAAATTGATTTATGTTCTATGATAGCATATAAGGTTATATCTATGAAATACAATATAATATAAAGTAACCTTATCAAGATCCTTTGTGCATTCTTACTTTTCTTAATTCACAATATGAATTAGTTCTTGTTTCATACTTATGAGTGAGGAACTCCATAAGGTAAATACACTTGTTAGGAATGTATACTTAGGATTATAGAAGGAAAAAAAGAAGCAGGAAAGAAAGGGGAGAGAGAGGAAGGGAAGGTAGAAAGGAAGGAAGAAGAAAACTTGAATTAACAGTCAAATGCCAGATTAGTCTCTAAGCAACAATTTTATTTCTACTCCAAAACAACCTATAGGGCTTCTGTCATTGGTTATACATTGTTAGCATGATTTTACAAATAAAGAGCACATTCTTTGGCATCACAATATTTGCATTTGAATTCTAGTCCTATCCTTTATCAGATGTTCGGCCTTGGGCAACTTATTTTTTTGTTGTTGTTTACTTGTCTGAAAAATGGACTATATTAAAGGTTTCTATCTCATTGAATTAGTATCATGATTAAATAAGACAATACATGTAAAGAGCTAGAAGACCTGGCACTTTATAAGCTATCAACTAATATTAATTATTTTTACTTCTCTTATCACCTTTGTCTTCCCTAAAGTGTTCATCTGCATTACCTGATACACTAAAAAATCATGATTGTATTTTCATGCTTTCATCCACATTCTTTCACTTCCAAAATTTTGTTCTATTTCAAGTTGACAGCTTGATTTCTGTACCTATAATTAATCAAGAACTTAAGCTATGAATCTCAGCAGAGAAAAACCTTCCCATCTACTCAAATGTATTAATACTTAGTAGTTACCAAAGAGCAGATTATAAAAGATTATCATTAAAGTAGAATAATAGATTTTTGCAAATTTCCAGAAATAAATTCTACCTATTAACCAGATTCAGTATCCATATTTGAACATTTCCATATTTAAATATTTAACATATCTTAAAAAACAAAAAAAGTAGCAGGCTGCAGTGGCACATGCTGTAACCCCAGCGGCTCAGGAGGCGGAGGCAGGAGGATCGCAAGTTCGAGACCAAGGGCAGAGTAAGGGTGGGATAGAATTAAGGGAAGGCAGTCCATACCATTTCAATAGTTCTAGATCAATTAAGAAACTAAAAGAATGCCTATAATTTCAACACTTGGGAGGCAGAGGTAGGAAGATCATGAATTCAAGTCCAGCCTTGGGCTACAGAACAAGATTCTGTCTCAATAAAATTTTTTTTAAAAATTGGAGGATGGGGACTAAAAGTGTTAGTTTTGTAAGAACTGACTCTCCTAGAATTCACAAGTAAAACCTACGAACAGTAGTCTTTGCTAAGCCTCAAGGGCAGTGCACACATATTCCTTCTCTATTCTTTCAATGGTTCACAAATGTATTCAACACTTTTACTACATTCTGTGTTGGCTAGGTTGGCCCACAGTCTACAAAAGGCTTAAGTGAGCTTTCTCAAAGGCTGCAGTCAGTGTCCTAGGGGAAGTGGATATGCTTACCCATACTCATCTTGATGGGCAGGTTTTCTCTGCTTGCTGCTTCCACTAGATGTCTCCGAACTTCCATCAGTGCCTCTTTGTGCTTAGTGTTCAGTAAGGCTTCCCACAAGGCTTTGGCTGCTTTGTCACTGCAGCAGAACCACAAAAGGAGTTTTAGAATAAATTTTGACTCCTGATAGACTCTTAAAGTATTAGGACTCAATAAAGAATATATAATTCATTTAATTGACAAAAAAATATTGGGAAATTAAGGGGACAGCAAAATAAAAACAAAAAGGAGAGAGAAAAGTCTATATTGTGCCGTGAGAAAACTGTATATTAAATTTTTTAAAAGATTTTTCCTTAAAAATACATTAGAGTGCAATTAATTGCTAGAGTAACATAAATGTTATGTAAGCCAAAATTAAATGATTTATCAGTAGTTATAAGCAGTATTATCAACTTGAGATAGCAATCAGTGATGAAAATGCCTGTTCAAAAATTATTCAATAGACTTCCTAATTAGTTGGCTTCCTATTGAACGAAAAACAGGAATTGGCCTGAAGTATTCCACTTTGGGCCTTAGGTTGGAAGGATGACACTTATGGGAGCCTTTACAATTAGCCGTTGATAACAGCCCACAGCACTGCATTATGCAGGGCCTCATCTGGGCTTACTTTCCCAATAGCTCTCTGTCTCACCCAACATGCCATGTCCAAATTATAAATGAGTATAGTGTTCTTTCCGGAAGATCTCTGTCATATAGCCAAGTATACACATTTGTAGTAATGTTTTCAAAATTGCATATAAAGAAACAAGGATGACTTCTGTCCTGTTGTAAGGCCTTTTCCTTCTACTGAAAGCCCCGCGAAAGCTTCTACTAACCAGTTACAATAGTTTGAAAATTAATGCATTTTCAAAATTTAGTTTTAAAAGTTATATTTATTAAGATATTAATTTAACTTTAATGCTATATCTAGTAAGATACATCTTTCAAATCTGAATTTGATCTGCAATAATGAAATTTTGTACTTTAGTACTAAGTTTAATCTCTGGCACAGGATAATCTTTCATTAAATAGTAGTTGTTTTTATTATCACCTATGTTTCCAAAAGCCTGCAGCTGTAGCCCTCTGGAATCTGATCCCGTCAGATCTCAGAAGCTAAGCAGGGTCGGGTCTGGTTAATACCTGGATGGGAGACCGCTGGGAACACCAGGTGCTGTAGGCTTGGGAGAAGGACCTGGCAACCCACTCCCAAAAATCAATCTGCCATTGAAAACCCTATGAACAGCAGAGAAGCACTGACAATAGTGTTTCCCCTGTTGTACAGAGGGTTGCTATGAGTCGGATACCTACTTGACGGCACCTAACAACAACAACGTTTCCAAATGGGGCTGGGATTTAGCCCGGTTAGTAGAGTGCCATTCTGCAGTCTTTGAGGTCCTGAGTTCGATTTCCAGCACCACAAAAATGGGAGAAGGACATGGCAATCCCGAAACAATCAGCCATTAAAACCCTACGAGGGTCAACTATGAGTTGGACACAACTCAATGGCACCTAACAACAACAACATGTTTCCAAAGTGAATTAACATCTCTGTTCAATATACTTTACTTATTTTAATGTGAACAAAACTATCATCCTTATAAGTCTTATGATGGTTAATCCTGGCTATCAATGTGACTGGATTGAGAGATACCTAAAAATTGGTAAAGTATACTTCTAGGTGTGGTTGTGAGGATGTTTCCAGAGATGACTGGCATGTAGGTGAGCAAAGTGAGGGGGGAAGACCCACCCTGAATGTGGGCTGTACCATTCAATAAGCTGGGCCCCTGAACAGAACAAAACACTGGAGAAGAAAGCCCTCGGGGATGTACAGACATTACTCTTCTTGATAAGGAGCTTATCTATCTATCTATCTATCTATCTATCTATCTATCTATCTATTTATTTATTTATGTATTTAGGCTGCTGCTGTTGCCCATGCCCATGGACATCAGATTCTTCAGCCTTTAAATGTGGACTCACACCAGAGACTCTCCAGGTAGTTTCTAGGCCTTTAGCCTCTTCTGAGGCTACCTCATTGGTTCTTTCTGTTCTGAGGGTTCCACCCTCTTGGACTGAGCAGTTACTAGTTTCCCTGGTGCTCTAGCCTCTCTCAGTATCTAATGAAATGTCACCTTATCAGAGAGGTTTCCCAGTACCATATAGAAAACACTGATGAAGTCCATTCCAGTACCCAGTGTCTTATCCTAGCCTCTTGCCTCCTTCCTGCGTTTTCGTATTCTACATAATCCTTATTACTGCTGGATGACAGTCATGGTTTAAATACAAACTGCCCCCCCAAAGTTCAGGTGCTTTAATATATGGTGCCCAGCTGGTAGCACTGATCCGGAAGGTTATAAAACTTTTGGAGGTGAGATTCTTGCTTTGTAGAAGTAGCTCCTGGGGGCAAGCCTTTTGAGGTTTTTACTCCAGACCCAAAGCCTTGGTCTCCCTTTGTTCCTGGCCCACTATGCTATGAAGTCATCTACCATAGGCCTTGCAGATGCTGCCACTATGCCTACACCACTGCCACCATTATGTACTGAGTCTCTAACTGTGAGTTCCCAATAAACCTCTTCCCCTATAAGTTTATTTGGGTTGGTTTTTCTTCTACAGTGATGACAGATGACTAACACAATGACTTAAATATTTTCATGTTTATTTGTTCACAAAAGGTGAAATCCTTCTACAAGGCAAGGAATTTGTTTTACTCATTGCTAATTCCCTAGTACACAGAATGGTATCAGACCTGTGGTAGGTATACTTAACAAATATTCAATAAATGAATATTTGCTAGTGTCATAAATTAGTGCATATAATTTATTCTTTTTATTGCTTTTCTCATCTATGGAGGTGATTGTAATATTAGTGACTTCACAGGGTTGTTGTAATAATTAAAATAATTTACATAAAGCCCTTTTCTGGTTTACAATAAATGTAAGTAGTTGTTGTTACCACTATCACTACTGTAATAAATGTCTTGTGGTCATGGTCTTTAATTCAGTATGCTCAAGAGTTTGTAAGATATTAGACAAATTCACTTAATTATTGAGTATTTTTTTTTAACAAAATCCTAATTAGTGCATATAGTTACTTGGGGTTTATACTCTCTGACTCTTGTCTATTAAAATGTTTTAGAAGAAATACACAGCTTCCATGATCTCTAACACTGATACACAGACAGGTAATGTTTCCTTAAAAACTGTTTATACAAACAATTCTGTTCATCTACATATATCTCTCTTCCTAATGTCTACTTCCTACCCTAAAAAGTGTTCTAAAAACATCATACTAATCTCCACATCATACATGTCTTTTTAAAGTTTCCCAAATTCATATTCATTTGGGTTCTCCAAATAACTGGCACTGAAGACAACCAAAGCCATACTTACTACATCTCTTGTGTCTCCTGAACAAACTTCCTTACTATGTTGTTGTTAGGTGCCGTCGAGTCCGACTCATAGCGACCCTCATAGGGTTTTCAATTGCTGGCTGTTTCGGGATTGCCTTGGGAGTGGGTTGCCAGGTCCTTCTCCCATTTTGCGGTGCTGGGAATTGAACTCAGGACCTCAGAGACTGCAAAGCAGTGCTCTACCAACTGAGCTAAATCCCAGCCCAATTCTTTACTATATCACTCTAATAATGCTACATAGTGGTTCACACATGTCCTATATAGGCATCTGAGTTGAGTGGGCAAGTTAAGTCACCGACTTTCTCTAGTATGCTCAAGAAGGTTAATCCAATAAGCAACATTTCATACTGTTCATATTTCTCATGAAATTAACTCCTGATGTTGAACTTTATAAGTCAAAAAAAAATTCATTGAAATCCACACTATACTCATACTAGTGGATTTTATTTAACTCTTTAAGCTCTTTGTGGAAAACATGCAATTTTCTGAATGTGAAAATAAGCAATAAAGAGAGGATTATTATAACAGGCTCAGTATAATAGACTAGTAGGAGGCAGTACTGCAGAGTGGCAGGAGCATGAGGTCTGGACCAAAGAAAATAGGGTTCTACATTTGGCCACTTACTAGCTCTATGTCCCTAAGAATGTTCCTTAACCTCTAACTACCTGTTTTCTTCTCTGTTAAATGGAGATGGTTAGACTACATATTCAGTAGATTGTTACGAGAATGAGTGAATAGATTTAACGCTATTAGAACAATGCCTGGCACATAAGTGTTCAATAAATGCAGCCGTAGCAATAGTGCTAATGGTTTTAGTAATAAAAAAAAAAAAATCAAAGGTCAGAATTTCCTTGTAAGATATAAAAGGAAGCCCACTTTAGAAATATAGTAGTCTTTTCCACCTTCTTGCATACACATATGTATAATCACTGTCAGCAGCTTCATTCTCTAATATAAAAAGGTTAACAATAGGTAATGTAGAATTCATGATACACACTAAACACTCATGTAATCTCTCCACGTAAGACAAGTTGATCTTGCGTCTCCATTAATCACGTTGAAATTCTGAAGCCTGCACCCAATGGGACATTTTAGTACTAGAATTTCTACTTTTATAAGGAACTCAGATTCTCTATTTCCAGACTGTTAATCAAAAAGTTACACTACTCTTAAATCAGAAATATTTGATGTAGTATTAATCATTTTTCATCTTTAGCAGGACTCTACCAAACCCAACATAGACAAATGAAAGTCTATTTTCAGTTCTTTAAAGCACCTAACAAAATTTATATACTATATCTGAGTAAAATACTATAGCTCCAAACAAACTAAGCTGCTATTAGGTCCCATTTATACCTAATCTAAACCCTTTACGCTCTGTTGTAAATCTACTTCATCTTGCTTAGTCTTTTTCACTTAATTTCAAAAACAGCTGTTCAACATCTTTCTAATAATCAAGTTCACCAAACAACTGATTTTTTGTCTTTTTCAGACTAAATTAAGAAATATTTTTGAAAAGTAAATGAAATTTAATATTAAGATATATTTTCAAATACCATCCCTATTTCTATTTCTACCCTACATTCTATTTTAAAAGCATTTCAGAATTTGCCAACTTATCTCACTTGGTCTTCACTTCATTAGCAAGGCATCTACACAAACATATGAGGCAGGTAAAGCTCTTTCTCAGAACTGTGTACCCCTTTTATTATAAATAATATCATACTATTCCCCTAGTAGTCACCATTAACCACTTACAGTCACTTCGTTACACAGTGCTAATCATTTTCCACTTTTTATTCAACTTTCTTGTTAATGTGCTTCCCTCAAAAAAAAAATACTTTTGCTGAATTTTCAGGCCATGTATGTATTATTCGTATAACTGAAAAGGCAAAAAACTAAAGTCTAAATTGCCTAGAGGCATTATCTATAATCTAGCTCTTAATTTATGCTCATTACATACTTAGGAAAGAGAGGAGAAATATCCTCTAGTTATTTCATCATTTATAAAACTGAAAAAAAGAATGAAACCACTAGCCTAACATCTCATTATTGATAAAATATATATATAAGTTAATGTTAGTATACAACTCTAACACTGGAAGTACCAGTAGCCAATTTTTGTGATTTTGGGTAATTCAATAATCTTCCAGGGACTTGATATCCCCCTTAAAGAGGATAATTCATATTATTATTTTCATTTATTGAGAACTCACTTATGTCATAGGAAATATGACTATACTATCTCATCAAATAACAATACCCCAGGATAAATATCAACTCAATTTCATAAGTAGAAAGCTGATTTTTAAAGACATTAAATAATTTGCCCAAATTATATAGGCAATAAGTTATTATCTGAACTCAGGTCCCTGTAAACTCCGAACTCCCTCTATTAAACATGATCCTACACTATTATATAAATAAAAGACTTGAAATAGAATACCAATGTCTGAGGTTCCTTGGGTTCCTACCAAGCTATATTTATAAGATTTTCATTACATTTGGTGCTCCAAGTTCACATGTATGAATTGAATTAACTTTCCAAAGCTCAGCAAAAGATGGACAAATGTCCTACACTATAATTTCTTACACCAAAACTTTTTCTTTTGCACAAATCCAGTGACAGTAATAAAAAGAATTAACAAAAGAACATTCCAATAGTTTATAGAATATAAATTAAGCAATTTTCTGCCTTTTTCTGTTTTTAAAGTCATATTTTCCAAAGGGAAACTTTAATTCATTGTAGCTAGTAGAACACAATTTTGTTACAACAGATTCTTTGAAGCATACAATTTAAAAAGTAGAATATTTGTCCTATGAAAAGATCTATTGTGTTACTATGAAATGTAATTAGTTTCTATAGACAGTAACCACATAAAATGTCAAATACATACTAAATGCATGTCCTTTTTGATAAACTGATTATCTTGTATCCTTAAAAATCAAACTATTTTGACAAATTATCATTTTTGAAGACAACAAACCAATAACATACACCTAATGACAACCTACTAGAAATAGTTATTTAAAATCTCTCAGAGACTCATGTGCATGAAGATATGTTCCTTTCCATTCATTCCTGGCTCTTTATTCATCAGAACTACTCAACTCTTAATGAAATCTTAGAAGCTGCCTTGGTTTGGCATGTGTAAAATGTCAAGTTTACTCCATTAGAAACAAACAGGAAATATTCATCACCAAATAAAATACAAAGAAGACAGCATTAATTTTTAAAAGATGGCTCAGTGTTGAAACATGGTGTTACATCAATGAAGTGGAAGGCATATAATTAAGAGACTGAGGATGAAATGTGAATGCATACCATTATGTTGTGACTTTGTTATTGTTGTTGTTGTGACTAAACTCAGGGAAATAGTTTCTTCATGGCATGCACAGGAAGCTAAGCTTACTCACAGGATTTGTATTAAGAGTCATAGTTTTCCAATTGAAATACAAGAACAATAAGAGCAACAACAAACCAAACAAACATTTTCAACTAATTTTAAGCAGAGCACAAGCTGAGTCATAGTTTTTCACAGCAGGGAATAATGGCTTCCATCAGTGGTAAACTTAATGCGCTCTCAAGGTAAGCTTACTAATTAAGTTACTCACAGAGACTTCCATAGTCATCTTTCCTCTTGACTATTTTTTTAAACAATTACTTCATGTTTAACAAACTTATCCATTAACCTTCATCTTAGCAGAAGTTAAAGCATGTCAATACAGGATATGTATTCCACTTGGCACTGGAAAGCAGTCTTTCCTTCACTTTTTCTTTCAAAACCTATGCACTTCCTGTGGGCTTGGCATTCAGTAAGGAGCCTTCAGTGCCCTGCTACATGGAGCTAGCTGTCCAACAAGGAAGCTAGAAATGAGTAGGTCTTGCAGAGTGACAAAAAGAGCAGCTCTGGGAGAGCATAACAACTAACCTCGTCTAAGTGTGAGGGTAGAGGTCACAGGGTGGCTGAGGATCTGTCCTGAGACCTGACAAATGATGAGGAATGAGCCAGGGGAAGAACAGAGTATGAGCAAGAATAGTTTCATGGGAAGGAGGCCCAAGAAAGAACTTGAGACCTTGAGACTTTGTCAAGGAAATGAAAAGAAGTACAAAAAAAGCAGAAAGATCTCGTCTGACACCACCCTCAGCATATATCAAATCATTCCAGGCTTGGCAATGCACCTTAGGGATTGTAGACTGCTTTTTCTAATGGCAACTGAAGGGTCTTCAACAACAGACTAACCTGACCAGATCTGATTGGGTGGGAGGCTACTGCAGTAATTCAAACAAGAACTGATGCTAGCTTACACTAGAGAATAACTTCTCAAAACTATTAGGTCATTATCATTCCCCTGTTCAAAACATTGCCAGGTTTCCACTATTGGTAAACCTAAGACCAAGTTCCTTATTTTGGCCAAAAGCTTTATACAATTGTGCATGTTCTTTTGCCTACAGCTTCATCTCTCATTTCTCAGCTTCATCCATTAGTACTCAGCCACACTAGCCTGAGTTCACCCCATTGAATGAGTCAGGTCCTATTCAGGACCTTGGTATTTGCTATTACCTTTTCCCAAAACCCTCTTCCTCCAGATGTTTAGTAAGTCTCACTTATTCACTCATTCACTCAACAAATATTTATTAAGTACCTAGTACATGCCAGTGATGTTTACATGCCAACTAAAGGGGTTTCTCCTTGACCACTCTGCAAATGTAGCACTCCATATTCCAAATTCCACCTATCTTTTTTTTAATAATACTTGTCACTAATTAAGCATAAAGGGCTGGGATTTAGCTCAGTTGGTAGAGCACTATACTGCAGTCTCTGAGGTCCTGAGTTCAATTCCCAGCACCACAAACATGGGAGAAGGACCTGGCAATCCATTCCCAAGGCAATCCCGAAACAGCCATTGAAAACCCTATGAGGGTCACTATGAGTAGGATACCGACTTGACAGCACCTAACAACAACAACAACAACAATTAAGCATATGCATTATTAAACAGAATGTACTTAAATACATTTGGGAGTGGAAGTGCCTACAGAACATTAAGAACAGAAGCATTCAGCGTTTATCTGAATGCCAGCAGCCTGAGCCCATGGGTAGCAGTGTAACGAAACCACCAGTATCCCCTGGGCCCTACACTAGAGATGCAAAAGGGTACAAGGGAGAACAAGTCAAGCACACACTTTCTCAACAAGTTTTTAAAGTCCAGTCAGAGAAAATATACAAAAACTAGTAATTATAAGATCATGCACTATGAGCTGATATAAAAAAATAAAGGGTGCTAGCTTTGGGGAAGAAAGATAAAAGTGGAAGCAGAGAGGAAGAAAGTAGCTTGTAGAATGTCTGAAAAAGTGGGCTACCAGAACACAGAGGCCCTGAAAGAAGTTACGTACAGTTGTGGCCAAGAGTATGAGCATGTAGGAAAGAAGAAAAGGTAGGAGCAGGAAGAGATGGAGAAGAGAAGGCTGAAACAATAAGCCAGAAGTGGATCTAAAAGGCTTTCTAAAACAAGTTCAAAGGTTGAGTCTTTACCCAAAGGACAATGGAGAGCCACTGAAAGATTTCACAGGGCAGTATTAGAATTAGATTTACTATTACTTACACAACTGATTACAAATGCTTCCTGAGCAGTGAATATAATCCTCCATTTCTTCCTATTAAAAGTTCTTATTTATTCATTCAACAAATATTTATTGAGTGCCTACTTTGCACCAGGCACCATTCTTGGGACTGGAGATACAGCAGTGAACAAAGCAAACATAAAACCACTAAGGTCATATAATCCATGTAATGGAGTTTATTTTCAGAACACAACAGATGGAAGTCATAAAGATGAATTCAAATCTTACAAGGCTCCTTAGAAATCATTGCATCTACTTTCCTTAGAGATAAGAAACTGTGACCATGATAGATTGAGTACCTTGGTCAAGGTCATAAAGTTTTGATAAAAAGTCATTAGACCACTACAGAAAATAAAAACTGTGCAGAAACTGTTCATGGACAGGGGGAAAAAAAACAAAAAACAAAACAAAACACAACAACAGAAACAGTCTCATACATGGTTCAAAAAAATGAAAGGAGATTGTTTTAATGAGTTTTGGTACCCATGGCCATATATGTTGAAGAATGTTTCCACAGCTATCAAATACATCATTAGAAAAGATAAGAACAATTAAATTCAAATATCACATTGGAGTACTAAAGCAGAATCATATAGAAAAAGCATGGAACTTCATGCAACTCATACTTTGCAAAAGACACATCAACCTTTCAGGTCTCCTCTATACTATGTACCTCATATACTATGTAAAAGTGACTTTCACTAATTCATTCAACAAGAATAAAGCACTGTACAAATTTAATTCATATTGTTCTACCTGGGTAAAAGGATGTTGCTTTAAAAGTCTGAATAAAGGTATTATCTATTATAAAGGTTTCATTAGCATAATAATCTTACTGTTAATTATACACTTTTGCTTTGGTATTCAAAAATTTTAAGCTGCCCTAAAAGAATGCATGCTTCTGCATCAATCTATAGCTAACAGAAAATCTGTCTGATTGGTTCCAGATTATAAGTGCAGTGGAATGTTTTTAACAGTGTAGAAATCATAACCATGTGTTACAAAAACTAAATAAAAGCTAGAATAGACAGCAGATTTATGTTTGGAACAATAAAAGAATATCTCCAGCTGATATATAGTCAAAGTTTCATCTCTTTTCAAAGTATATTCTATTTTATCATTTTTCCTTTCAATGTCTTCATTCAGCACTGCAATGGCCCTGTGAATCCTCTTACAGAACAAACCAACACATAACATATAAATTGTTTAACCATCATATAAAATAATTGAGGGATTCATCTTAGTATAAATAAACAATGATATTTTTTAAATTCCTACTCTCTACCAGCTCATTGCTGGGGTTTAGCTCAGTTGGTAGAGCACTGCTCCATATATTCTGAGGGATTTGATCCACAGCACCAAAAAATGGGAGAAGGATGTGGCAGCCCACTCCCAAAAAAGCAATCCCAAAACAAATAGAAAATCCCATGAGGGTCACTATGAGTTGAACTCAACGGCACCTAACAGCACTACCAGCTCATTAAGGACAAAACTATAATCAATAGAATTTATTAATAATTTTCCTGCTAGCAAACAGTAAAGCTGTTCTTCACATGGATTCCTAATGCATAAATGCATTAACTCAGTATGAAGATTTTTAAATCACTAACACAAGTGGATTCCTTAAAAGCAAACATGCAATCCTTCTCTGTACATTTTTCTGCCTCTAAAGGATACACTTTAAGTCCGTATAGGTTACTTCCCTGATCAGGTACAGTGTCCATCACTTGCTCCACTGAAGAACTGTACTCCAGACTAAACTAGTTACATCTGTATGTTCTGGCTTGAATTCACAATATGGAAAGTTAAGAATTAATTCATGTGTCAAGAAACTCTAAGATAGTGACCATTTTAAAGAGGCTCTTAGAAGCAAAGTCATCTGCCTTCTTTGCCCCTGACACTCCACTCCACGAAGAAGGGTCATTTCAATGTCAGCATAAAAATCTGTGGCACCATAACATCTGAATGCACATATGTATGAAGCTTCAAAGCAATTAAATTGGGAGAACTTGATTTGTCAAAAATTATTACGGTCTTGGATTTTTTTTCCTCATTGGTTTTTGTTTGGGTTTTGGTTCAGGTAGAATATGAATTTGTATTGTTTCTATTATTTACTATCTTACTGCCTGTAGATTTTGTTAAGTTACTTTATATAATCTCCCTTAATACTCTAGAAATATACAACAGCATTGAGGTGTTAATAGGAACCCAAGTTAGAAGAGAAGAATATATACTAGTTCTTCTTACAAGAAGGGCTTAGAAGTGGCAATCTGTTTAGGGAAGGACCTTTATTAACTCATAAAAAAAATAGGGAGTTCTATGTTGTTAATTTCTCTGCTCTATCATATCAAAAACTCTGTGAGCCATTTCAAAAGGTTCCTGTCCTAACAGACAGAATAAAGAAGAAATTTCAGGTTTCCTTCTAGATTTCTATAGTCAAAATTACTATGTGAGTAAAGGAGATGGGAATCCAGGGCAAAAACCCAAACTGAAGCAATAACAAGTACATATGTCTGGAATGTCTCTGATAAGGAAAAGCAAAGTTAAGAAGGCCCTGTACAATTAGCACTCACTTATATCCATTCAATCTTCTGGCCTAGAAGCATGACATCCACTGATAAATGTCTTCAATGTAGTTTTAATGGTACCTGAGATTTTATCAGGTATGGTAAGATATACAGACATAGAAATGACTGCCAAGAAGGAAGAAGTTCTCATAGTCACAGATCCCTTGAAGCAGAAGGGATGCCATGCCATGCAAGGGCCTATAGGGAGGCACTAGGCTTGGTCAGGAGACAGAAGGGGCAATGGGGAAACATGGGCACAAGCCTTCACAGTGGTTTTCATGGGAAGAAATAAGCAAGACAAGGTAAGCAGGTTAAGCACATTTAGGAGTGACTTGTCTAATAATTAAGTGGGTTCTGGGATACAGTTGTTGTTAGGTACCATCGAGTCAGGTCCAACTCATAGCAACCCTATGTACAATAGATGAAACACTCCACAACACTGTGCCATGCTCAGTACTACGTTAGTGCTTTTCTGCTATTCATAGGGTTTTCAATGGCGGGTTGTTTCAGGATTGTTTTGGGAGTTGATTATCATGTCCTTCTCCCATGTTTGAGGTGCTGGGTATCGAACTCAGAGTGTCAGAGTACAGAGCAGCACTCTACCAACTGAGCTAAACTCCAGCTCTCTAAGGTACAGAGGCTGCCCATAATTGTCTGATACCTAGCCCTGGGGTGATTAGAGCAGGGAAAAACTGGTCAGGTGTGCAAGAGCCCCATTGCAGGAGGACAAATGAGCATCTGAAAGGCACACTTCCAGGCTAGTTGTTTACTATATCTAGGCCCCAGATGCCAGAGCATCAAGAATACAAAAAATACTGAACAGAAAGTTCTCAAAAGAAGAAATACAAATGGCCAACAATCATATGAAAAAAAAGCTCAACTTCCTTAGCCATAAGGGAAATGCAAATCAAAACTGCACTGAGATTCCATCTCACTACAGTCAGAATGGCTACCATCAACAAAACAAACAATAAATGCTGGCAAGGATACAGGGAGAAAGGAACCCTTATACACTGCTAGTGGGAATACAGATTTAGGTAGCCACTATGGAAATCAGTATGGGGGTTCCTCAAAAAAATAAAAATAGAACTACTATATGACCTAGTTTTCCCACTCCTGGGTATATATCTGAAGGAATATTACTTAATATACCACAGAGATACCTGCTCATTCATATTTATCGTGGTATTATTCACAATAGCCAAGATATGGAATCAACCTGGGTGTCCATCAACAGATGAGTGGATAAAGAAATTGTGATATGTATACACATCATGGATTTTTATTCAGCCATAAAAAGTTCAAAATCATGGCATTCACTGGAAAATGGGTGGAACTAGAAATCATTTTAAGCAAAATAAGCCAGACACAAAAAGATAAACATTGCATGTTTTCTCTCATATGTGGATGTTAGACTTCAATATATATTCATTATTAAAACGTATAGATCATGAAAGCAGATAGGATCTAAGTAGGAAAAGACAATAGGATGAAGAAAAGAGAGAAGGGGCAAGAAGATAGGGTAAGGGAGGAAAAGAAAGGAAATATCACATATGTTGCCCTTAACAGCAAAATTGGGTTGTACATTTATAGATAAATAGACTTCATGAAAAGACATGCAAGTAGAAGTGAGACCAACGGTGGGGAGGGAGAGGATGGGGGATGGGGGCCATGAGAGGGTGAGGGAGAAATGAACATGAGCAATGTACAATGAAAAGCATCTGTAGAAGTGTCATAATGATACCCCTTAAGTTGTACATTAAAACCGACCAATAAAAATCAGAACAATAAAAAAGAAAGTAAGAAAGAAAATATAAAAGGCTAAAAGAAAAAAAATGGGAAGAAAATTGTGTGAATATTTTTTTCTTAACAGGTAAAATATTTGTCCATGCAATTCACTAGAGAAGATATACAAAATGGCAAATAAGTATATGAAAATGTGTTTAACATCATTACTCATCAAGCAAATACAACTAAATCCACAATGATATACTACCACATGCTTGTCAGAATGGCTAAAATCAAAAGACTACTCAGGGTTGGCCAAGTATGTCTAGCAAGTTCATTTCTCACACATTGCTGGTAGAAATACAAAATGATACTTCTACTTTGGGAAAAAGTTTAGCAGTTCCTTATAAAGTCAAACACAGTATGTGGCCAACAATCTGTCTCCTAGGTATTTACCCAAGGGAAATGAAAACATATTTCTGCACAATGATTTGTACAATAATGTCCCAGCAGCTTCATTCATAGTAGTCACAAATGGAAATAACCGAAATGTCCTTCAGTTGACAAATGAATAAATAAACTATGGTACAATCATACAATGGACTGCTATTCAGTAGTAAAAAAATAAATTGCTGATACACACAACAATATAGCTAAATCTGGAAATCATAATGCTAAGTGAAAGCAGCCAGGCACAAAAGGACATATACTGTAGAACACTTCTATGAGAAAATCTAGCAAAGGCAAAACTATAAAAAGAGAAAGCAGATCTGTGGGTACTAGCAGCCAGGGAGGAAGGCTGGTGGGATTAACTGTAGAGGGCACATGTGAACACTGGAGGATGACAGAAATGTTCTATATCTTGATTATTGTGGTGATTGTATAGCGACATACATTTATCAAAACTCATTCAAGTATATACCTAAAATTGGAGAATTTTAATACATGTAAGTTATACTTCAATAAAGCTGACCTTAAAAATAAAAAGAAAATACAGAAAATAGAATATTGGTAATACAAGTACTGATACTAGCTAACTACATTATAATAAATATATACTGGGAAAGTAAACTAAATAAAATTGTGGCAGATGGAAAAGGTTCTTCAGGCTCATCTCAACAACAGAAGACTCATATGACCCCAAACTGATAATTAGGCCCTCTATTTCTAACCCAGGGCTGGGATTTAGCTCAGCTGGTAGAGCGGCTGCACTGCAGTCTCTGAGGTCCCGAGTTCAATTCCCAGCACCGCAAAAATGGGAGAAAGATCTGGCAATCCACTCCCAAGGCAACCCTGAAACAGTCAGCCATTGAAAACCCCATGAGGGTTACTATGAGTTGGATACCGACTCAATGGCACCTAACAACAACATTTCTAACCCAAACCCACCTCACAATATCCCTTTTCTCATTAGAAAAACTCTTCAGTTCTCTTATTTTTTGTCTCTGACATTCTCTGTCTTTAAGTACCTAACATAACCTATAAAACATTATGTATGAATATGCATGTGTGGGTGCATGTTTATACAGGTGTGGCAGTAAAATAAGAAAAGACTCATTGCCTTTCTAGGGAAAATAGATGGCAACTATAAGCATAACTCATTCCTAGAAACTCTCTTAATCTTAAAGGTAACGTACATTTGGGAAATCACCACTCACCAAAACATAAATGATTAACAAGACTAATTAAAGCATTATTCAATCAAATCACAAAAAAATTGGTCAGAAATAAAAGAAGGTAGATTACGAAAAACATAAGAAAGAAAAGAGACAAGACTAATCTTCAAGAAGTACAATCTAGAACAGCATTAAACAAACAAGGTTCCCAACATCACATGTTCATTTTACCAATCCCAAATGTCTTGAATAAGTAAACTAGCTAAGAGGGATTTGGGGAGGTATTTTGTAAGACTCCCTGAGAGCAGGTTTCTACCAAAAAAATAATTAATTAATTAATTAATTAATTAAATCAATCTAAAATCCGAAAGGGAAAATAGGTGTCTGGAATGCACCATGCAAGCCATTTGACTTTTTAATCTCCTCTGAATCTTGTGACCATATGTTACACGCAGTATTACAACCCAATTTTCAGATGAGGAGGCTAAGGTTCAGAGAACATAAGCAACAGTAACATTTCAATTCAAACAATATTTGTCAAATGTCTTTTAGGATATTGAAGTACAAGATTTCTCACTCTCTCCCAAAATCAATCCCAGAGGAACTAGAAAAGGAAATACCTTCTCTCAAGGTATGGAAAATTCTATGAGAAAATAGCACAGTATGACCAAGTTGTGTTTATGTCAAATATGCTAGAAATAAGACAAGGATAGCCACCATCACCACTTCTATTCAACATCATATGCACAAAGACAAAAAAGAGGAATCATCTTTTCATTGCTAGAAGATAGGATCCTGGGGCCAGGGATGCAGCTCAGTGGTAGAGTGCTTCTCTAGAATATATAAGGCCTTGGGTTCAATCTCTGGTTTAACAACAACAACAACAACAACAACAACAAAAGGTATATTCTTGCTACCAGTTTTGTCAAGCACCAATATTTGCATTAAAAAATTAGAACATTAATCAACTTAAACTGTCATGAAATGAATACTCTAAATCACAGTTTACTAAAGATGTAATTGGGAAGTTGACTTTCACACATGGATAAGTGAACACGATTTTCATGAATCTGTATTTATACTAATGTAAACTGGAAAAAAAAATAACTAGTACATCAAACCAATGGCTATACAATTGCACAGATATTATTTTTTGGAATGAGGCTAAAAACAGGTACTACTCATTTAAGTTTAAAAACACAACCAAACAGAATCTTCCTTCATAATTTGGTCCAAATTTAAAAAAAAAATAAAATAAAAACACCTTATTTCATAATTCAGTCCACATGCCATTAGGTGGTGCCTAGAAAGGAATATGTCTTAACAGAGCATCAGAGTTCATGTGGCAAGAAAGCAGACAATATCCTGGCATGGAATTCCAGAGTGTGAGAGAGGGAAGGAAGTATCATGGCAGGGACAGGGGGTGAGTCGTTATCAGATGCAGGTGTGGGGGGCCAAGTAAGAGGAGAATAGTATCTGCATGAAGGGCTCAGGGAGGCCTGGAGGAGTACCAAAGCATAACCAGGATGAATGGAACCTCTACATGGAACAGGACATGGCAGTAGTTTGACCCAGTGGGGCAGTAGCCAAGTAAGATGAGAAAGGCTCCATGTAGGGATGGTAAGGCTGAGGGCCTCCAAGGCCACGTGGAATGAGGAGGATACCACATCAGGAATGTGTGCACAGTGGTAATAGCAGCCCAATACAGGTGTCCAAACTGTGAGGGGTGAAGAGGGGTATAATGTGGGGCTCCACCAACCCAGAGCATCAGTACCTGAGTGGTAGGAAGGAATCTCCAGGCAGAGTGTAGAGTGGAACACTGTGGGTACTGGAGACCTGGAGGGATGGAGAAAGCATCCATGTGGAAGAGGAGGAAGAGGCAGTGATGGTGATAGTACCCTGGTTCAACAGGGGATCAAGCAGACAAGTAAATATATTGAGAGATGAGAGGAGCCAAGTTACTCTCTGTTCAAGAATAGGTTTACAAACATGGTAAGGAAAAACTGGGGCTGGGATTTAGCACAGTTGGTAGAAAACCTCTCTGCAGTCTCTGAGGTCCTGAGTTTGGCTCACAGCACCACAAAAATGGGAGAAGGATGTGGCAATCCACTCCCAAGGCAATTCCGGAATAATCAGCCATTGAAAACCCTATAAGGGTCACTCTGAGTTGGACATGACTGGACAGCAGCTAACAACAACAAGGAAAAACTTAATGAGTCCTGTGACAATGGCTTGGCATTGGAAGTTGTAATATAAATTCATGGTTTTCAATATACAGAGATGCCAGTGTGAAATAAAGATCATTATAAATGTGTGTAGCTACATGTATATATGTACATATTAATTCCCTAGCTGTGTACAATGTAAGGGCCCTTGGGAATAGTGATACCCCATGGCAGCAAGCACACTGAGCACCCAGATCTGGGTTTCCTAAGTATTGTTATTGTTAGGTGCCATCAAGTCGGTGTCTGACTCATAGTGACTCATAGTGACCTACGTACAATTGGCAAAACACTATTGTCAGTGCTTCTTTGCTATCCATAGGGTTTTCAATGGCTGATTGTTTTTTGGGAGTGGGTTAGCAGGTCCTTCTCCCAAGCCTACAGTACCTGGTGTTCCCAGGCGGTCTCCCATCCAAGTACTAACCAGGTCCAACACTGCTTAGCTTCCGAGATCTGACAGGATTGGATGCCACAGTGCTACAGCTGCAGGCTTTTCCTAAGTATAGTTCTACGCTAAAAGGATTGGTGCTGCTTACAGAAAAGAAGGAAGGAAGGGAGAGAGGCAGGAAGGGAGGGAGGGAGAGAGGGAGAAAAAAGGCCAGCTGGCTCCATTGCTGTGGGCCTGAGGTGAGCCCAAAATATCACAGTGAAAAGGCACAGCAGAAGAAAGCCGTTCACCTTATGGTGGCTGGGAAGCAGAGAGAGACAAAGCAGCAGAGCCTGGGACAAGATATAGCCCCCAAGGACATGCTCCCAATGACCTACTTCCTCCAACTAGGCCCCATTGCTGAACATTTCCATCACCTCCCAATAATGCCATGAATCCATCAACGAGATACCTCCTGACTAATCAGACCCCTCATATCCAATCAATTCCCCAAAGCCCATCAGCTAGCAACCAAGCATTTAAAACATGAGCTTTTTGCAGGAACACTTCATATTTAAACCATAACAACACACATTTACATGCTTGGGTGGTTCACTTCTATATTTTGACCCAAATACATTTCTTTGATTCCAGTTCTCACCAGCCTTCTTTCATTACTAAAACTACCCCTCCACATGGAATTGCTTACTTTATTCACCTTCCAGCTTTGTTAAAAAGGCATCTCTCCTTAACCTGTTGATTCAAGCCACTTACTGCCAGCCAGTACCCCAGTGCAATGCTATCAGAAAATAGAGAAAAAGAAAAACCAGTAAAAGGGGCCTCAGGCAAGAATAGCAACAGATGTTGACAGAAGCTGTCAACAGAGCTGAAAGGCAATCTGTGTATTCTGTTGAATACACTCTGGTCTACAAGACAAAAAATTTAGAGGTACTCCAATAAAGCCTGCAATTGGTCAACCAAGGAGTTAGATATTTGGACTTGTTATGGATAGTTACTTGGCAAGGAACATCAATCTAATTATGAACTGTAATCACTTAACTTGTCATTGACATGTAATGAGTCTTTTCCATTTTAGCTAACATGAGAGAGCCCCTGGCTTTGTTTAAAGGAGCCATAGTTTCCATATAAATTATGAACCCCAAAATACAATGACCCAGGGTTCAGTCTTCTCACAACACAGAGATCACAGACCATTTTAAAATTTTCAATATAGAAAAGATTTGGGGATTTGAATTTACATTCCTTAACTAATAAATACTATGACAGAGTAGCAAAATGTCAGCAATTATAGAACAAGAATGTTTACCTTCAAACCTTCTTTTCTTAATATATAATTTTAAAAGAATTCTGAAAAAAATATATTTGTTAAGCATAATTCTTTTATCAAGAAATACAACTTAAAATGTCTCTGGTACATTAAATTATTTAAATAATTATTAGTGGAAGCTTTCATCCCTTACTTTTCAGAGAAGAATCTAAAATTCTTCATTGATCCTATTTTATAAAACTGTAACTGAGCCCAGATAATCTTTAGAAAAATTCCTCAGAAAAGTTGTATATGGCAAACTGTGTTCTGAAAAGAGGTAGGCCTTGCTCCCATTCAGTTTACTATATTTACTTGAAAAGTACAAGAAAGAAAGAAAGAAAGAAAGAAAGAAAGAAAGAAAGAAGAGGAAAGAAAAGAAGGAAGGAAGGAAAGGAGAAAACAAAAAGGGGGGAGGGAGGGAAGGAAAAGAAAAGAAAAGAGAAATGCCACTTTTGAAGGGAGTCCAAGTGGGGAAGAGGAAACAACTATAGCCTATAGTCATTGGGGGCTGGGATTTAGCTCAGTTGGTAGGGCTCTGCACTGCAGTCTCTGAGGTCCCGAGTTCAATTCCCAGCGCCGCAAGAATGGGAGAAGGGCCTGGCAATCCATTCCCAAGGCAATGCCAAAACGGTCAGCCATTGAAAACCCTATGAGGGTCGCAATGAGTCAGATACTGACTCGACAGCACCTAACAACAACAACAATACTCACTGAAATGTAAGGGCACACCTTCCTCATGCATTGACTTTCCAACTCAAAGTCAACACTTAATATGCAGTTAATTAATGTTTACACCTAAGTTGAGTAATTCTATTCACAGGTAACTTCAAAGTCAAAATAGTGAAGCAGGGCCCTAAAGGAACCTGATGAAGAAACCCCCTTCCCTCCCTCCTGTGTTTATACTGGCCCTTAGCAAATGCTTGTTCAAGAGCTACCTGTCTTCCTGAGGTTTTAGCTGATGCTTGCTTAAATTGTTGCCAAGGACTTTTTGTGAGCCATTATGGTTTCATGCAGGAGACCTTGCAGACACTATTTACCTGTAATAAGCAACATTTGCAACTAACTAGACAAAACTGCTGAATTACTAGTTCTTTGTTCTCATTTAGAGGAATTCAGGTCCTTCCCCTTTCCCCCATGTAGGTTGCTAGATGACTTACTGCCCTTTTCTGCTTCTGTAATCACACTTTGCTTTTTGCTTTTGTTGGTGCAGGTCCTAGTCCTTGTTTGCTCTTATGAGCCCACCCATTACAGAAAATCCTATAAGAAGTCTGAGATTCCTTTGTTTGAGGCTCAGTCTTTGGAAACAATTTCAATGAACCACGCACTGATGTGGAAATAAAGCCCTCCTGAACTTGCCTACGGTCTCTCTTGCCTCATTTGTCCTGCAAGAGTAGTAATATTTAACTGTAATAATAATAGCTCCAGTACTTCTGTGTTAGTTTTCTGCCACCATAATGAAATACCCAAGATTATTAATTTATAAAAAGTTTACTTTGGCTCACAGTCTTGGAGGTTCCGGTCCCTGTTGTTTAGTGCCTGTGGTGAGGCAACACATAATGGTGAGAGTGTGTGGTGGAGCAAAACTACTCACCTCATCAGCCAGAAAGCAAAAGGAAAAGAAGAAGAGGCCAAGGTCCCACAATCCCATATTCCCATTGACCTAAGGACCTCTGGCTAGGCCCTACCTCCTAAAGTTTCCATCATCTGCTAATAGTAGTGACACCCTGGGAACCAAGCCATCAATATATGGACCTTCAGGGGGACACTTATCTAAATCTTAGCATTGCTACGAGGAAAATTATTTTTCTACCTTCTAAAAATGTTATTGTCTCTTTCATAATAATATTTAACTAGTATTTGGAAAGAAAGAAAAGATAAAAAACATATTGCTATTTGGAACTGATTTATCATTTTTTTAACCTTGAGGGTCCATTTATCACTTAATATACACCATTACCAGGTTACTTAACAGTGTTAAAGTTAACCAAAAATTTGCTCATCATTGCTAAGGTTTAAATAGCTGTATTTGTCTGTTTGATCAACTCTGCTTATTCCATTGCTGTATAGTCTAAGAAAATAATTCTCACCTCCAAAATAAAAATTAACAAGAAAACTAGACTTCAAATACTTGTCTTTACAAACCAGATATCCATAATTTCTGAATTCATTAATTCATTTAGATATGCATTCAACTAAGCATGTGTCAGATTTGACATGATATAATAAAAACAAAGTATGCATTGGAATTCTAAAAGAAATTTTTTAAAATCTGATTCAATCAATGAGGCTTGAGTCAGTCAAGTCACTTAATCCTCTTTCTCTACACTTCTATAAAAACAAAGAATAATATTCACCTTGTAGAACTGCTTTATAATTAAGAGAAATAGTGCATTTTGAAACATCTAGCAAACAGAATTCAGGCACTGGATGTTACTTTATACCTTTTCACTGACCTACATAGACAATGAAGTGCATTTGGCAAATGGTACACACTTAAATCTAGGGCTGAGGATGTAGCTCAGTAGTGATTGCCTAACATGTACAGACCCTGGGTTTGATCCCCAGCATCAAAACATTACCAACTACAACCAAAAGTCCTATTTTTCAGGTACATAACAGAAGAAAGAAGATACACAAACACATACAAATATAGAGCCATACATCATACAACAAAGTTTCAAACACCAGTCCATATAACTGATGGTGCTCCTGTAAAATTTAAGGGACCTGAAAACTCTTGTCTAGTAATTGTAGCACAAGACACTACTCATAGGTTTGTGGTGATGCTGGAATAAACAAACCTACTATGCTGCCAATTGCAGAAAAGTATAGTAAATATAATTATATATACTACATGATACTCAATCATAATAAATACTATCTTACTGGTTTATGTATTTGCTATTTACATTGTTATGTTAGAGAATATTCCTCATACTTATTTTGTTTTACTGTTAAATAGTATGCCATCTCACACTGCCAACAGCCTCACACATCCTATGTTTACTGCATCTCTTGACTGTATCAAGAGGCCATGTGGGTGATTGACCTATACCATCTAGGTTTCTGCAAGTATAGGCTATGATGTTTGCACAATAATGAAGTCACCTAAGGACACATATCTCAGAATCTATTCCTGTCATTAAGCAATGTGACACTTTCAGAGAGTTCTCAGAGCCAATTCACATGCAATTATAATTAGCATCTGACTTTGTAGCCCTCTAAAACTGTTCAAAGAATATGGATTAGATTTGAGAATATATGACATGTATATATATGCACGTACAACTATATATATACATGAATGAAGCAGATACAGCTTTCAGAGATTTATGCCATAATTTTAATATTTGACCTTAAATCCAAAGCTAAAATTTCTTTTTCAAAAAAGATTTATTCAATCATTTACTAATTCTGTTTCTTTTTCTTTTTTCTTTTTTTCTTTTTTTTTCTTTTTAAAATTTTTCAGTACTAGGGAACCGAAACCAGGGCCTCATGCATACTTTGTAAGCACTCGATCACTGAGCTGTACCCTCAGCCCCATTTTTATTTTTTATCTTGAGACAGGGTCTTGATAATTTCCCATCATCCATTACAGGCGTGCAACACCATGCCCGGTCATTTATTGATTCTTTTATTCAATTCACTAGCGCTTCTGTTATGGTTTCAATGTGAAATGTCCCTACAGGCTCTAGTGTTAAATGTTTGGTCCCTAGATGGTGGTATTATTTTGGGAGGTGGTGGAAACTTTGGGAGGCAGAGTACAGCCAGAGTAAGTGTGTCACTGGGGGCATGCCTTTCAGGTTATATCTGGTTCCCAGTCCCTTCCCTGCTGTGATGCCCAGCTGTCATAAAGTGAAGAACCTTCTCCATCACATGCTTCTGCTGCCATGATTTTCTGCATATGGGGCCAAGCAACCATCGACTGAACCTTCTGAAACTGAGAGACAGATTAGAAGGACCTACTTTTCCCTGGAGCACCAGGGCATGAGTTAAGCATTGTTATAGCACTGTTAAATACTGTTAGGTCAGTAGTAATGTTAATGATAAGTTTTTATTGTAAGTGTCCCTTTTAATGTTTCTTTTTCCTTTAAATAAGCTAAGATGTTGGTGGTTAGGGCAATTTGATTCCCTGATTGACAACTGTTAGACCCTCCTCAGTGCCCCAGCTTCCTTTTTCAAAGAACTATGAGCTAAGCAACCAGCCAGACTGCCTTCATGCCAGCCCAGCTGCTTTGAGCACTCCAAAGATGCCTTCTGGAACGTACATGGCAACCACAGTGAGGAGCTGCCAAAGCACAACTCTGGCTCCTGAAGGCATCAGCCCAGATGTAACTATTTCAAAATAGCTTACATCAATGTTTTTTGCAATCACAAGCCTTGGTGAATTCTAGATGACTCTGCAGTCATTTTCACCCAGGCCAGAGATGAAGCACTTTCCATGGTAGCCCAGCAGAGGGCTTAGGATTGATGCAAACATAGTCCTTCATTTGCATGACCAACTGTGATGTGACTGGTACAAGCATGATGCATCATTTACACGTGGGACTGTGCCATGGTTGGTGTAAAAGTGGTCCTTCATTTGCATGAAGGTTTGCTAGGGTTGGTGAAAACACCCTTGCCACACCCCCTTTCTGGCTATATAAGAAAGCTGTTTGGCTCATTTTTCCAGTCAGGCAGGAGACCCCCTCCTGTGTTGTCTGCTGGTGTTGCAATATTAGGCCCAAGAAAAGCATTCTCTCAAGTGGACTTTTATTGCGTACTTTGATCTTTATCTTTAGCAGAGTGGGCTAAGCTGGTAATGCAGCAAAGAGCCCTGGAAGCAGAAGTAGAGCAGTAGCAGTGGTAGCAGTGATGGAGGCAATAGAAGCTGCCACACCAGTGAGGGCAACAGCAATAGTAGCAGTAGAGATGAGAGGGCAGCTGAAGATTTCCAGATATTGGCTAGAGCAGAAACCATAAAGACCAGCAATAACAGAAGTAGAAAGAAGGTGAGACAGGGTAGAGAGCCTAGGCTGAAGAAAGATAGAAAGGTATAATCTGTCAGAGAAGAGAGACAGCCCTAGATGCTGGAAAAGGGAAAATGCCAAGACTTAAGGGGCCAATGGTCTCAGACATCTCAAGGCCCAAGCTATAATGCTACCTGCTGTCAAGTGCTGAGGGTTCCAAAACTCTAGGTTCTAGATCTAGGAGCTATAACACCAGCCATTCAAGGGCTGTAACACTTGCCACTCTAGAACTGAGGGTCCCAGGACCCAAGGCCTGTACAAGAACTGTAACACATAGCAGCCACTGCCCACTGCTGCTTGCTGCCACCTGAAGACAAGAATTTCAAAGCTGTCATATACTGGGGCCACAGGTGGTTAAAGCCCAAAGCAATAAGCCTCCAACCTGGGTGCCAAAAGCCATAAGTCTCTGGCCTCTAAAACCTGGAGTCCCTAGCTATCAGGGTTTGGAGCTGTAGGCCTCTGAGTCTACTCAGTCAGCCCCTACGCCTTGTGCACTCAAGGGCCCAAGATTGCCAGCACTGGAAGAATTTCTCCTTGCCATCTCATGATTCCTACCTGGGCAGAGCAAAAGAACCCCACTGAGCTGATGGGTAACAAAACTATGAGACAAAATAAATCATTCTTCCCTTAAGCTATTTTTTTTAGGTAATTTGATCACAGCTATGCAAAAGTAACTAATACAACATTTAAAGAGCGTGAAGGCACAAATACTACCTTCATGGAATTTACAACCTACTAGAAAAGACAGATGTAACAATTATAGTACACTGCTTTGGCATTTTAATAAAAGTTGTAAAGAAAAAAATAGTTTTAATGGGAGATGAAGATAACACAAGGGAGAGATGTTTAGAGAGTCCAAAGTAAAAGACAGCAACTTTACTTACTAGGAGCAGAGAAACTTTCCCTAAGATAGCTTAAGAAGCAAATATTTTTATTTAAATATAATTTCTATTTTTTTTCTTTGTAGTACTGGGGGTTGAACCCAGGGCCTCGTGCTTGCATGCTTTGTAAGTGCTGGAGCACTGAGCCGCACCCTCAGCCCACTTTTTTACTTTTTTGAGACAGGGTCTTACTAAATTACACAGACTCTCTGATCTCCAACTTGTGATCCTCCTGCCTCTGCCTTCCGAGTCGTTGGGATTACAGGCATGCACCACCGCGCCCACCTCTATTTATTTTTAATAAGACATATATTCATATGATTGAAAATTCAAAACACAAAAACTGATATATGTTGTAAGACATCTCCCTCTGTCCTCTACCTTCATTCATTTTACTAACTTCTCAACATGCTCCCAATGATCCAAGACCCCTCTACAGAGGTGTGTCATATTATCAATGTCTTATACACTCTCCAGATATATCATCATAAGCAAGTGTGAATATATATTGTCTCCTTTTTACAAATATTTGGCAACCACAATAACTATTTTAAATATTCAGCCATAAGAGTCCAGAGAGCCCCATGCTCTACTTTGGCTTAACCCTCTCCATCTTCATCCATAATTCATTCCACTCAGTGATCCTGCTGTGGCAGCATCCATCACCATTCATTTCCTCAACAAATACTATTCTAGGCAATGGGACATAGTAGTGAATAAATCTGACAAATATCCTTGCTTTCATGAAACTTTCCAGGGCAGAATTCTCTTCATAGCTCTCTGGTAGAGGGGAAGACAAAATACAACATAAATAGCTATATTAGAATGTGAGAAGTACTAAGAAAGAAAAAAAATGAAAGAGAGAAGGGAAATATGAAGTGCTGAGATGGACAGGAAAGGATTCACTAAAAAGGAAGAAAAGAAACATGAGGCAAATGTATGCCTGTGAAGAAATTGATCTAGAAGTAGGGACACCAAGAGCCAAAGCCCTGAGACAGAACCCTTGGTGCCACATTGGAGGAACAGTGAAAAAGCTTATACGGCTGGAAAGTAGCAGGTAAATAGGAAAGAATAAGAGTGGAACCAATAAGTCACATGGTAGCATCTTAAGGCCTTTGCTTTCACTACAAGGAATGTAGATAGCAATGAGCAGAAAAGTGGGCACTGAACCCAGAAAAACTAGAAGCATCATGGATGAGTGGATAGTCCAGAGCTAATGTACCAAGCATGGATGTAGTAAATGCAGGTAGGGAATCAGGTGAAGATCCCCTAAGGATCAGAAATACTAATGGGTTAGAAAGAGTACAGCTGCAGACAGAGAATAAATATCCACTTCAAAAGGAGGAAAATATTAGAACAAAAAATATTCAGCCATCTTCTTGCCAAAAATATTCCACATAATCCAGGAAATGATGAACAGGCACTGAGAAGCCATTTTGTGATGCATTTAAATTCTTTATTTCTCATTTGCACTGGCAGTAACTTCAATTGCTATAATTACGAACAACCTATATGAACAATCTATATGAAAACTATATTAGCAATAAATTTTTAGTATGAAGGCTTATATCATAGTTAGAAACTTGCCTTTTAAAGATTATTCTACTGTAGGCACATTTCCTGCCAAGTATCCATCTGTTTTGCATTTTAGAACTAAGCATTTTTATCCTCACTTCATTGAGAAGTTTCTGGAGAAGGTCAGAGATAATATGATTATTGTTATTTTGATGGACATACACTATATGCTAGGAAAGCTGTGATTTATTTCAATTTCTCCTTTGCTGAAAAATTAAGCAATCCAATTACTTAGGGCTGGGATTTAGCTCAGTTGGTAGAGTGCTGCACTGCAGTCACTGAGGTCCGGAGTTCAATTTACAGCACCGCAAAAATGGGAGAAGGGCCTGGCAATCCACTCCCAAGGCAATTGACTCCCAAAACAGTCAGCCATTGAAAAAAAAAAAAAAGAAACCCTATGAGGGTCACTATGAGTCGGATACCGACTCGATGGCACCTAATAATTACTTATCTTCCAAGCAATTGAAAAAACTACCATTTTCCTCCCAGTTACTGCTTTACAATAACTTTAAAATTGCTTGCAATTTCCTCACCACCTATCTCTGTATCTTTTACAACCCACTTCCAGTCTCACTATCTTACCAAATCTGCTCTCACTAAAGCTCTGTTC
The DNA here is from genome assembly GCA_007922755.1 of Pedetes capensis. Classification (NCBI taxonomy): domain Eukaryota; kingdom Metazoa; phylum Chordata; class Mammalia; order Rodentia; family Pedetidae; genus Pedetes; species Pedetes capensis. Next base: position 47,182 of record VMDO01005895.1, on the reverse strand, counting down.
TTTATTCAGATCCCTCTAGAACTCACTTGACCATACTCTCATCTTTGGATGGCACTCAAAGCTCTTTTTCTATAAACTAATTCATAGCCTAATGACAAGAAAAGGACACCAGTGAAAAACATAGAAATAAATACTATTGGATATCTTTTCCCCTTCTAATATATTTTTTAAAAAATAAGAACAATTCTCATAAGAATAATTTTCATAATAATTACTGATGAAAAATAAAGTTGAAAAGGTGACTATCATTTGTCATTTCTAAAGAAAAGTTCTTTCATTTTTGAAATGCTTCATGATTTAAAGTACAGTATGTTCTTTCTTTGATTTCTGTAAGCATGTGAAAAAATATACTTAGAAACAAAAATTCCCATCAGTGAGCATATCATTTACATATAAAATGATGACACTGGTCCATAGCCATGTGAGTTGCTTTTTAGTCATATGAGAGAGTCAACTGGGAAAAACGAGGAAGCCTTGACTCAATTCTATGTGAAACAATCTGTGAAGTGGAGATACATACACTGACTTACTTAACAGATCCTGGAAACAAGCCTATATCCACCTAAATGAGACTCCTATGAAATTTTTTTCTGTTATGTTTAATGAATATGGTTATTTTCTAGTTAAACATGTTTTTTTCTAAATGTTACCCATTAGGAATTTTTTTGACTAGACCAACTCTTCATTCTTTTCTACAAGGATATTCAAACTAGGAAATGAAGAGGGGAAGAGGAAGAAGACAGACAGACTAAAACAACTTACCTGGATTGTGCCAGACAGCCTGGTGCAATCACATTCATATTCTCCTCCATAGCTTGGAGTGCAGTGAGCTCTACCATGTTAACCATGACATCATTTGTGTGACCTGGAAGCTGTGGAAGCACAGAAATGATCTTCTCTACTAAGTTGTCTCCATGATGTCCAACTGCTCCTGTTTAAGCAGACAAGAAATGTAGAATGACAAAGTGGGAAGTGAAACTTCACTGGATAAATGCTTTATAACGTCCTTTCTAGGGCTGGGATTTAGCTCAGTTGGTAGAGCGCTGCACTGCAGTCTCTGAGATCCCGAGTTCAATTCCCAGCACGGCACAAATGGGAGAAGGACCTGGCAATCCACTCCCAAGGCAATCCCGAAACAGTCAGCCATTGAAAACCCTATGAGGGTCGCTAAGAGTTGGATACCGACTCGACGGCACCTAACAACAACAACAACAAACAAAATGACTCCAGCTGGGGTTTGGCTCAGTTGGTACAGCATTGCTCCACACGCTATGAGGACCAGGGTTCGATCCCCAGAACCACAAAAACAGGAGAAGGACATGGCAATCCAATCCCAAAAACAATCAGCCATTGAAACCCCTATGAGGGTTGCTGTGAGTCAGAGCTGACTCGACAGCACCTAACAACAACAGCAACAACAAAATGACTCCACTCATACCAATCCACCTACTGTGTGCCTTCACTAGTATAAAAGATACTCTGGAAGTCAGCCTACTGGCAGAAGAATCCTTAAAGAATTTAAAGGAAGTGAGGACTTTATATTAACAATACTAACAATTCTCACTTTGAAATTCAAAAGACAAAAAATGCTGAACTGGCACATTTATAGACAGATTGCCACAATACTTTCACATCTGCCTAGCTACTTTTTTCTAACATAGTGTCTTACTCAAACTCAAAATACCCTGCCTCAGACTTCCCAATGCTGAGGATTACTGGTGAGCACCACCACACCTGGCTCTTTATTCCTGAAATAACACTTAACTCATCTGGCTTGTGAGAAGATCAAATAAGGTAGTGTGAACATGATTTTTATCCATAAAATATATAAATATGATGAGTTAATTTCATTATTTCCATTCTCAAGCTTTACTATGAGCCTAAACTGTCAAATGACAGAATATTCAGCTGGGCACACTCCTATAATCCCAATGACTCCAGATGCTGAGGCAGAATGATTGTGAGTTCAAAGCAAGAGGCACCTGCACAACTTAGTGAGGCCCTAACTCAAAATAAAATATTAAAAAGTAGGGGAATAGGAGCTGCAGCTTACCAGGTAAAGCACTTGCCCAGCATGCATGAGGCCTTGAGTTCAACCCCCAAATACTCCAAACTAACAATAATAATGATAATAATAATAATAGAATATAGAGAATATGTGTATCTCAGTGCATACCCATTGCATCTGTAAATGATTAATGATGTGATTGAAAAATCTCAGAAGCAATTAGAAAAAAAATGTGTGTTGACCTTAATGGATGTCTAGTTGGCAGCAACCTTTAATCCATTGATTCATCCATTTATTCAGTAAATATTTATTGAACATTTACTGTTTTCAAGGCAGTTTTCAGAATGGTATTGTTGTTAGGTGCCATCAGGTCGAGTCTGACTCATAGGGACCCTATATACAACAGAATGAAACACTCCCTGACACTGTGCCATGCCCGGCACTAAGTTAGTGCTTCTCTGCTATTCATAGGGTTTTCAATGGCTGATTGTTTCGGGAGTGGATTGCCACATCCTTCTTCCATTTTTGCAGTTCTGGAGATTGAATCCAAGACCTCAGAGCACCCAGAGAACCCAAGAGCCCGGAGCAACACTCTACCAACTGCTCTAAACCCCTGCCACTTTTCAGAGTGGTGATTAATAAAAACAGTAAACAAAATGAGTGTTGCCCATCTCCTCAACCACACAAGCTTCCATTCACAAGAAAGGAAACAAGCAATAAGCAATCAATTAGTAGTGTCAGGCAGTTGTAAAAGCCAAGACAAGTGCTGCAAGATAAGGGGTTAGAGAATTTCAAGAAAGTGGTCAGGGAAGGCCTCTCTGAGGGTCAGGCATTTGAGAAGAAATTCAAAGGAGGTGAGGACAAAAGTCATGTGGATAACTGGAAGAACATTCCAGGCAGAGCTACAGCAGAACTTCAAAATCCCTGACATTGGGACACGCTTCGCACGTCTGAGGAATGACAATGTGGACAGCATGCCTGGAGGGCAGTATGTGAAAGATCAGGAGAGGTAAACCGAGGCAGGTCACGTGTAGCCTTGCAAATAATGGTAAAGAAATTAATTTGATAGTATTATGAGAGGACTATGAGCAAACAAATGGAATGTCAGATTGATATTTTGATGAGATCACAAAAGAAACTGGTTAAATTATTTGCTTGTCGGTATATCTTTTGTACTTCTTCAAATTTTTTATGATTTTCTTACTGTGTCAAATGCTGCCTTGAGGCTCAGGACACAGAAATGCTGATAATTAGAAGTTGGATTTGGTAATATAGAACCACTGGGGACCTTGACAAAGGAAGGGTCTGGGAGGTACTAGAAAATAAAAGTCGAATTGAAGGAAAGTTAAGAGAAAATTGGAGACAATAAGTAGAGATGACTCTTTCAAGTCTGCTATGAAATGAAGCAAGAAATGGAGCTGAAGTTGAAGAAGCATGAGAGGTCAAAGAAAAACATGTTTCATCCTGTTTGTATGTCAAATGGTAAAAATTCAGAGAAAGGAAAAAGAGTGCTGTAGATAAGAGGTGTCTGACAAAAGTAATCTATGAGAAAAGCGCAATGAGAGAATATCTAGTCAATATAGGTGGAACAGTTGATGTTAGATAGTAGGAGGGACAGTATATTCCCTTATAATATAAAGGAAGGAAAGAAAAATACCTGGCTGCAAATGTAGAAAGGGTGATGGAAAGGTATGGCAGTTTTCTGCTGACTTACATTTTCTCAGTGATTCTAGATGCAAGAAAGTTGAGGATGAGTGTTGGAAAGGAAATTTCTAGGCTTCAGGAGAAAGAAAGTAAGAAATGACTGTTACTGCATGGCAACTGTCTTTCCATGGGACTTGTTTTCTAAGCCTTTCTTGACTGTTTTACTTGTAAGCTTTTAGAAGGCAGAAGTTATGCATACTTCATTTGTTTTATGTGTAGAAAAAAAGCATGTACAAGGGTTATATACAAAACACAAAGAAGCTATCACTATGATGCTGGGCAGTCAGGACATTGAGATTTGACTAATTGACATCGTAGGCAGAAATGCAAAAATATGTGACTGTCTTTTTTGTTTTTCGGTGTTTTGTATTTATTTGTTTGTTTGTTTGCTTTTGAGACAGGATCTCACTATGTAGCCAAGGCTGTCCTGAAACTTGCTGTGTAGCCCAGGATGGCCTCAAACTCACCATCCTCCTGCCTCAGATCCCTGAGTGCTAGGATTACAGGCATGCACCACATTGTCCATCTCATGACTTTCTTGGTTAATTATGAAACAATAAGTCACATCTTTGGCAGAAAGAAGCATAAACAGTATTTTCCATTCATTCAAAAAACTCAACAACATACTTATCAAGTGACATCTTAATCTTCTAGGAGGTCTGTGATGTTATAAATATTATATGTATTTAAATCACAGTTACAAGTTGTCCATGGTGGCACATGCCTGTAATCCCAGTGATTTGGGAGGCTGAGGCAGGAGGATTGAGATTTTGAGGCGAGAGGCAGCCTGTATAACTTAGTGAGATTCCAAAACAAAATAAAAAATTTAAAATGGGCTGGTGGGCTGAGCCCAATGATAGAGCACTTGCAAAGCACATGCAAGGACCCAGACTCAACACTCAAGTACTGCAAAAAATAAAATAAAATAATCACAGTTAGACTGGACAGCTGGTTTTTCCAGGCACATAATTAAAGTTACATCTCAGTAGTACCATTTAACTTATTTCTTATTTTATGGTCTAAAAATTAATCTTATTAAGGTCAAAACCCAAATACACTTCTTACGGTTTTTATAACATTATTCAACCTTTTTTCTGACTTACTAATGCTTATTGATATCAATTTCCTGATTCTTCTCACTGATCTTGGGTGTAGCTAGCACCTAGTAGTAGCAGCATTATATCTACCAAACTACAGAACAATAAAGTTCACCTTTAAAAAGAAACCCATATGTCAAGTGTTGGGAATTGTTTTTTCTTCACTTGTTTTAAGCATTATATTTGTTCCTCATGTGGACAAATAATTAATTTATCACTGTAATTTGAGATTATCTACCCAAACTTCAACAGAACATCTAAGAGTAAAATAAACGTTTGAAAAAAATTTTTCTAAAATTCTCTTTCCATTTACTAATGATATGTAGGATCAGCTTTCCTTTTTAACACCCATTTATAGAAACCTAAAATTCAATGTTGTTGTTGTTGTTGTTGTTTTTGTTAGGTGCCGTCGAGTCGTGTCCGACTCATAGCGACCCTTATAGGGTTTTCAATGGCTGATTGTTTCGGGATTACCTTGGGAGTGGATTGCCAGGTCCTTCTCCCATTTTTGCGGTGCTGGGAATTGAACTCGGGACCTCAGAGACTGCAGTGCAGCGCTATACCAACTGAGCTAAATCCCAGCCCCAAAATTCAATAGTCTATGATAATTTCATATTTCATGTTAACAGCTCTCCAATGCCTGGAGAAAGACATCATGTTTGGGAGAGTGACAGGTAAACAACAAAAAAAAAGGAAAACCCTCCACCAGATGGATTGACACAGTGCCTGCAACAATGGGCTTAAACATAAATAAGATCATGAGCCTGGCACAGAACTGGGAAGTATTTCGATCTGCTGTACCTAGGGTCGCTGAGTCTGATTCGACTCAACGGCACCTAACAACAACAATGAATCTGATGCTCTTATAAGGATTTTTGTGAATACTGACATCTGGAGATTTCTAAAAGGATCTCAGGTGGACAGCTCTCCTCTACGTCAGGGTAATTCCATTTTTACAGTCTCTTGGGCTAGATGCAGTTGCTTTCTTTAACAAGGCAATGTACCCTGAGGCTGTATTTGCTCATTATATTGTTGTTGTTGTTAGGTGCCATGGAGTCGGTGTCTGACTCATAGGAATCCTATGCACAACAGGTGAAACACTATTATCATGCTTCTCTGCTATTCCTAGGGTTTTCAATGGCTGGTTTTTTTTGGGGGGAGTGGGTTGCCAGGTCCTTCTTCCAAGCCTACAGCACCTGGTGTTCCCAGGCAGTCTCCCATTCAAGTACTAACCAGGCCTAACCCTGCTTAGCTACCGAGATCTGATGGGATCTGACACCACAGTGGTACAGCTGCAGGTTTGCTCATTATAGCATCCAACAAATTGTACTGTCATTGCTCATTTGCTTGTCTACTTTCCCCCTCTAGATTAAACTAAACTCTAAACTCTGTGGGATTAGGGACTGTGCCCATCTAGGTTATCTTTATAGCCTCAATCTGATAATAGTAAAAAGCCAATAAAATATATGCTGAGTCAGTGACAGTCCCAGCACCTTGGAGAGTGAGTATAAAGAACTAGAAATGCCACTTACCTGTAAGATCCAGAGTTCTATCCACAAACACCATGGATGCTCTGCCTATGGCATTCTTCCTCCTATTCTTGGCAGGGGCATAATTAGCCAGATCTGCAGCGATAACCCGACTGAGGGAACCCACAGCGAAACATTCCTCCCGTACCTCTAGATGCTCACACAGAGAACTGAGGCCTGACACCAGGCATCTGATCTGCAGCAGCAGCTCTGGGGTCATCGCAGTGGCATCCACCTCACCCAGGCTAGCCAGCCTCTTCCTGTCTGGTCGGGCACTATTAAGAAGATGTACATCCTGAGTTAGCAGTGGAAAAAGGGTAGCAAAGGCTGGAGTCAAGGCAAGGTGGGGAGCAGCAGGCGCGAGCAACAGCGGGACATGCAGCACCTCAGCCGTGTAGTTCATGTTCCCCATCCACTCACACAGCTTCTCCTCCAGCTGTTCGAACACCGGCTGCTGCCCCTCTAGCTCAGCCGCTGCAGCAGCTGGCACGTGGTTAGCGGTGAGGTGGACAGCGTGGCTCACGGCCGTGACAACCACACAGTACTGGAAGTGACTGCGGCAGATGATATCTCTCAGAGTCTCCACGGTCCGGCCTTTCAGCAGACAACTCAACACGAACACCGCCTTGGGCTGGTTGGCTTCGCCACCAACCGCATTAGGCTCGAACTCCCGCAGGTGACACGCAGGGCCCCCCACCGCCTCCAGGAGCCGACTGGACCCGCAGCCCCAGTGCAGACTCTCGGCGCAGGCGGCGTCCAGGTAGACCAGAGCCCGTTTCACTTTGGCCAGCACCTGCTCCCAGCCTTGCTGGGTGAAGGATAGCACGCCCGGGGCGCTCATGGTTCAAGATGCGCAGACTTGGGGGATGAGGGTGCAGGAACTTCGGTCAGAACTTGCTGCTTCCGAAAATCGGGTTCCCAGAGACTTTGACAGTCAACACAGTACACGTGTTGTCTCTGACGCCCCCGGTGATCGCGCGCGGTGATGACGTAAACAGCGTTACGGGCCAGTGAGGTGGCTCGAGCTACCGGAAGGAGGGTCTAATCTGCGAAGGAAAAGTGGGCATGGCTTCATGGCTCTGGGCTTCCTCGGAAGCTCGGAGTTAAGAAGAGGCTGTGCAGAAAAGAGCCAACTGTGTTTAGTCCCCCTCTCCTCGGGTTACCTCACCCTGCTCCCTGAGCATTCTCAGGAATAATAAAACCTGTTGTTGTTGTTGTTAGGTGCCCTCCAGTCGGTATCCGACTCATAGAAACCCTACAGGCGAAACAGTATTGTCAGTGCTTCCCTGCTGTTCACAGGGTTTGCAATGGCAGATTGATTTTTGGGGAGTGGGTTGCCGGTCCATCTCCCAAGCCTACAGCACCTGGTTTTCCCAGGCGGTCTCCCATCCAAGTACTAACCAGGCCCGACCCTGCTTAGCTTCCAAGATATGATAGGATCAGATGCCACAGGGCTAGGGCTGTAGGTAATAAAACCTAATCTGAAGTTTTACACCTTCCTTGGATATGAACACATCATTGAAAGTACAGTCATTTTCCCCATCTAAGCTCTGAATGGGGCTGGGATTTAGCTCAGTTGGTAGAGCACCGCTCTGCAGTCTCTGAGGTCCTGTGTTCAAATCCCAACACCACAAAAATGGGAGAGGGTAGTGGCAATCCACTCCTGAGGCAATCCTGAAACAATCAGCCATTGAAAACCCTATGAGGGTCGCTATGAGTCGGACATGACTTGATGGCACTTGACAACAACAAACTCTGAACAGCCAGAGAAGATAATAAAAACAGCGAAGTGCCAGGTAATATTTAGTCATTTATCTTATAGATTGCGACCATATACATTATTGCACACAAATCTCCTTTAAAAATGCCAACTGTTCTTATTTTTGCTTTCTCTCTCTTTCCTCCCACACCTAAATCTTGATCTTCAAAACACCTAGAGTCCAGTTTTCCCTTCCATCTTTGCTATCACCCAGCTCAGCGTCATCACTCACCTGGACAATTGCAATAACCTCTCTTCACTCCCCGGCTTTCTCTCTCTTTCACTCTTCAATTCTGTTTTCTTCCTGACACACTAACATGGTCCTAATACTTTCCTGCTTTAAAAAAGCCCAGTTATCTACAGGCCACATCCAGAGTCATTAAAAGGAACCAAATTCTTCATGATTTCCCAATTTCTCTCCAGCTATTCTCATCTTGGAACGTTACACATCTACTCATGAAGTCAACAGAGTGAGCCCAAAATGTTTCATGGTTCAGGGTTTTGGGGTTTCCCCCCCCCAACCAATATTTATTAAGCCCGTACTAAGTACAATCAATGTCCCTAGCTCCAAAGATGCAATAGCTAATAGAATACATTACTTTCTCCACAAGGAATTTATACATGGTATAAACCCTTTAACTCTCCCAAAATAATCATTCCAATTATACCTTCCAGGTGAAGGTTTTCTAACTCACCAACTCCACTAGCCTGTCCTCCTCAGCCCCTGGCGCATACACAGCATTAAATTGAAACCTGCTAATGCTCTGCAGTCTCTGAGATCCTGGGTTCAATTCCCAGCACCACAAAAAATGGAAGAAGGATGTGGCAATCAACATCTGAGGTAATCTTGAAACAATCAGCCATTGAAAATCCTGTGAGGGTCAGGGTCGTTATGACTCGATGACACCTAACAACAACAAGAAGTTACCTTATTATTGGGTAAGTTTGAACATACCTGCTTTCCTTAACATATCTGTTCTACTAGATTGTGGACTAGAGGCCTAGAATTCTCCAAATCTTGAAGATAACAGGTGTTCAATAAGCTTTTGTTGGATAATCTATTAACATCCCAATGATGAATATATATCCAACCAATTTTTAAAGAACATGTACAATCTTCCAGACACTGTGTTGGGCATTCAGGATGTAAAGAGAAATAAACTATAGCACTGCCATCAAAAGAATTATAATGAAAGAAAAGGACGCATACATTTAAAACATCAAGTAAAATGTTATAGAAACAATGATTTTTTTAAAAATACATAGGAGTTACAAAGAAGGAAAAATAAATTCTGACTGGGTGAAAGAAAAAGAGAAGTGGTCAACAGAAGTTTCATATAGAGTGAGTTTTGAGTTGCCTTCAAAGAAAAGCAGGTGTTCACCAGGTGGACAGGATGGGGAGGGCATTTTTGGCATGAAAGGCAGAAAATGCCACATGAACAAAGGCATAGAGGCAAAAAGCAGTACAATGTGTTCTCTGGCACTACAAATGTGTTATTATACCTGGAATGTATTGCGTGAAGAAAGGCCTTAGGAGAAATATGAACAAGGAAGTAGGAAAGAAGTTCAGACTAAATCAGGACAAGTCTTTATTTTCTATCCTAAGTAGTAGTATAGATTTAGGAACTATTAAACTATTTTTAGGAGTGAAAATAATACCTGTGAGTTTTAGGAGAAAAAATTCTAGGAGACGAGTGGAAAATAATTTGAAATAAAGCAAGATTTACAGCAGAGAGAGGAAAGAGTTACCATCAACAAATCTGGGTGAGAGGTAATAATGACAACAATAAAGGAGACGGACATATAAAGAGAGGTTAAGAAGACAGTGCCTAGGGGTTCCATGGCACATGCTGTAATCCCAGTAACTCGAGAGGCTGAGGCAGGACAATTGTATTTGAGGCCAAGGCCAGAGGTGGCTTGTGCAACTTAGCAAGACTCTGTCTCAAAATAAAAAGTTGAAAAGGGACTGAGGGTATAGCTCAATTATAGACCATTTGCCTAGCATATATAAAGCCCTCAGCTCAACCCACAAGTAGTACAAGAGAAGGAATTCAGTTGGAACATGTTTTTGTTTGTTCAATTGTAGGAACATATGTATAACAAAATTTACCATCTTAACCATTTTAGAGCGTATAGTTCATTGCCATTAAGTATATTCATGCTATTACATAACAAATTTCTAGAAATTTTTTATCTTGCAAAATTGAAACTCTGTACCCTTTAAACAACAACTTGCCATTTCCCCTCCACCCAGTCTCTGCCAACCTCCATGCTACTTTCTGTTTTGATGTGTTGACTACAATAGATACTTCATATAAGTGGAATCATATAATATTTGGATTTTTTATAATTGATATATTTCAATATACATAATTTCCTCCATGTTCATCTACATTGAAGCATGTGTCAGATTTCTTTTTAAAAGCTGAATATTTCATTACATATGTACATATGTATGTACCAAAAATGTACATATAAAAAAGTATACAGATTTTAAGAGATGTTATCTATGTATTACTTTTCACAGTTGAATTGAATTATAGTAGCAATGTGTGGTATACATTCACTCAAAAGATGGCATTAATCATATGAGTGCTAGTGCCACCATGCCACAGGCAGGGCAAAGAAAATGGTGGAAGAATAGTTGTTCTTTGAGGAGTGCAAGACCATTTCAAAGTAATAGTTGAAATTCAAGAATTTTGTGGAAGTACAACAACATTGGAGATGTGAGCACCCAACAGAACCTCCAACATGTTTAACAACTGCACACATTTGCAATAACTTTGAGACTCATGGTCCTGTGTGTGATGTGCATAAGGGAAGATCCAGGAGGCCTTGCACAGCTATAAGTCCTGCTTCTTCTGCTGTGTTAGCCACTTTGAGCACCTCTTCTAATTGCAGAAGCCAAACATGACTTGTATTCATCTTTTGTTATCAGTATATATTGAGTATTACAATTTTAATACCAGTTTTTTTCCTTTCTTAAAATGTGTATACATTTTTGAGACCCTCTGTGTGTGTGTGTGTGTGTGTGTGTGTGTGCATGCGTGCGTGTGTCTGCAACCATACCATTGTGGTGTCCTATCCCGTTAGATCTCAGAAGCTAAGCAGGGTCAGGCCTGGTTAGTACTTGGATGCAAGACCGCCTGGGAACACCAGGTGCTGTAGGCTTGGGAGAAGGACCTGGCAACCCATTCCCCAAAATCAATCTGCCATTGAAAACCCTATGAATAGCAGAGAAGCACTGACAATAGTGTTTTGTCTGTTGTACATAGGGTCACTATGAGTCAGATATGGATGCAACCGTACCTAACAACAGCTGTATGTGTATATATGTATATATGTATATATGTATATATATGTATATATGTGTATATATATGTATATACATATCTGTGTGTACACACACACACACACACACACACACACACACTCCTTTAACTATCCATTTATTCATCAATGAACATTTGAGTTGGTTCCGCTTTTGGCTATTGCAAACAATGCTTCCCTGAACATGAGTGTACAAATATTTCTCTGAAATCCTATTTTCAAGATACTTATTTTTTTAAGTGTACATCATACATTTATTACCAACAACCCTCTCAACTCCAAAATTGGGCACAGGGAGTAAAAATAAAAATTCATTGCACTACTTAGTAAAGCATTACTAGTAACTTTCATAAAAATGTATAAACTTTGTTAAAAATTTATCAAGCCTTCAAATGATTTTTTTAAGTGTACATCATACATTTATTACCAACAACCCTCTCAACTCCAAAATTGGGCACAGGTATTAAAAATAAAAATTCATTGCACTACTTAATAAAGCATTACTAGGGCTGGGATTTAGCTCAGTTGGTAGAGTGCTGCACTGCAGTCTCTGAGGTCCCAAGTTCGATTCCCAGCACCACAAAAATGGGAGAAGTACCTGGCAATCCACTCCCAAGGCAATCCCGAAACAATCAGCCATTGAAAACCCTATGAGGGTCGCTATGAGTCAGATACCTACTCGACCGACGGCACTTAACAACAACAACAAGCAACTTTCATAAAAATGTACAAACTTTGTTAAAAATTTATCAAGCCTTCAAATGATTTGGTTACAGATATTTATAATAAGTACATTTAAAACTATATGTTAACTGACACAATGGAATATGATTTGAGGAAATGACTCAGCAAATGATTCCAACAAACACCCCTGTGGGTTTTCATAATCTGAAACAAACAGCAAAATAAGGTAACCAAATGTACCAACAGGGGGAAAACAGCTTTCTAATGAAGGCCTAAAGATATCTGTGAAAAATACTTTTGGGTTGGTAGATCTCATTCAAAATTACTATATAACAGGTCCAAATTTAAGAATCTCAGCAAATTACATTTCAGAGAGTGTATAAAATCTAAATATGCTGTCACATGTTCCAGATTCTGCTTAAAAAAATTCAGGACAGAAAATCCTAACATGAGATCTTGATAACTGGAGGTCTTAAGTTGTTTTATTGGGGAGTGGGGATTAAAAAAAATACCAAATATGATAATTTGTGTGAATAAACAACCCAAAAACCTACCAAACAAAACAAACAAACAAAAACAAAGCAAAAACCCACAGTTAAGATGGTAAAGCCAATATTGGTTCAGGTGGGAAGAGGACAAAGGCAACAAATCAATATCTACCTTCTATCTGGTGTACCACCCAAGGTAACAACAGCTGGGCTTCTTGAAAATAGGATTTCCTATATACAAGATAAGGGCTGGGATTTAGCTCAGTTGGTAGAGCACTGCTCTGCAGTCTCTGAGGTCCCGAGTTTGATTCCCACTACCGCAAAAATGGGAGAAGGACGTGGCAATCCTGAAACAATCAGCCATTGAAAACCCTATAAGGGTGCTCTCCTTGGAGGGAAGTTGGATTTCAGATTAAATGAACAAGTGCAGAAATCTTCCTGCTAAATTACTTAGTTACTTTTTGTGCTAGGGACAGAACTCAGGGCCTCTCACAGGGTAATCATGCTCTCTATTACCTTACCTACACCCTGAGTCCCTTTCTGCTAAAATTGAGACATTGAGCATGCACATAAAATGGAACAAAAGTAAAGACTGAGAGTTAACTGCCAAATTGGGAATCAGGTCTGCAGGAATTGGAAGGGGATAAGCACAGAGATTGTCTTAGTTTGGACTGCTATAACAAAATTATTACACGCTGGGTGACTTGAATTAGAGAAGTTTATTTCTCACAGTTCTGAAGGCTAAGAAGTCTGAGATCAGGATTCTAGGATGGCCAAGTTCTGGCAAGGGCTATCTTTGAACTGTGTCCTCACATGGCAAAAAGCAGAGAGAGGAAGTAAGTTCTGTCTCTTCTTATAAGGAAATTAACTTTCTCTACATTCAAGAAGACCTAATTATTTCCCCAAAGTCCAAGGGTTTCATAAAAGGAACTGGGGGAAGGTGGAGCACAAATAATCAGCCAGTAGCAGAGACGTGAGGGATGACATTTTAAAAATTGGCATCAAGTGACTAAGAATGAGGTGATATGGAAGAACCCTAAATGTTCTACAATGCACAGCCTTTATACCCACATGGAACTTGAGGGGCTAGACCTTGAAGCTTGTAGACCACATGGAAAGCATGTGGATTTCATTTCACATGTAAGAGGAAGCCATTGAAGGTTTTTGTGTTATTTGAATTGCAATGTGCCAGGGGAGATGGAGAGAAGCAGACAGATTTGGGATATATTTTATAGCAAGAGCTAACAGATCTTGACAATGGGTTTGCATCTATGTGGAGGAGTAGATGGGGAAAAGATAAGAATCAAATATGATTTTTTGAGTTTGGGATAAAACAGTTATTTGCATGGTGGTTACTAATGGTTAAGATGGAGAAACTTGAAGGAGTATGGAAGTAGAACAGGATATGTTTAGGAGGAAAAATCACAAATTTTATTTGGACATGTTTAAAATGCCTTCTAACTATCCAAGAGAGTCACCAAGTGAAACAGAAAAGGGCAGAGAACCCAAGAAAAAGCCTTTTCTTCTGTCAGATATTATGGTGGAGTAAAAGGAATTCCTGCTAAAATGATCTCCTTAAGTCCATCACATTTGCCGTACTAAAATGTGGTTTGTAATTGTCTTCTCAAAATAGCAATTATTTCCTATTCTGCACAAAACCAAGCATATTTCCCATCATCTTTTTCCTAGGTCCTCATAATTAAGTGCTTAAGGATTCACTGAGCACTTTCCATATGATTTATGTTGTGAGAGAGGAGCTGCTGACTACAAAAAGAGTTTGTTTTCATCCTTAAAGAGTGCAAATTTTACATAACTGTATAGAAGTGAATAGGAGATGATGCAATTTTCCAGAAACAATGAGCAATATAAAGTTTAATGTTTTTTTCAAATTCTTTTTTTATTAATAAATGTTAGTGGGGTACAGAGTAGAAAGGCTTTTGTTATTTCCATTGTGCACCTATTACATTGGTTTTGGTTATACTTACATCAACTTACATAATTTATGAAACCCTTTGATTGATATGTAGTAAAAATCGTATGCAGTTTTGGGTTATATTGCTGTTTTTTCCCATATATTTATGGAGTTGCATCATGTAACTTGAAATTCTCCTTTCCCACTTTTTTACCCTCAGTATTATTCCCCTCCTTCCACAATCTTTGCTTCTCCACACTAGATCCCTCCCCCTTCTTTCTACTCATAATTTCCCATCTTAGATAAGCCTGATTGTTCTTTTATATATATTAGCTACATATTTATAGTTTGTTTTTCTTTCTGTAAGTTAGCTTTAGTTCTCCTGTGTAATTGAGAATGTATGGCATTTCTCATTTTGGCCCTGAGTGAGTTCACTTAGGATGATATTCTCTAGTTCCATCCATTTTGCCACGAATGACATTATTTCATTCTTTTTCATTGCTGAGTAAGATTCCATTCTGTATATATACAACAAGTTTTTTTATCCATTCCTCTATTGATGGACATCTTCTTCATTCCATATCCTGTGACTATAAAGAGTACTGCACTAAATATGGAAATGCAGATGCATTTGTTATTATTGTTTTGTTGGTCATTCTTACTGGAGTGAGATGGAATCTCAGTGTTGTTTTTATTTGCATTTCCCTAATGGCTAGCGCTACTGACGATTTTTTCATGTGTTTCTTGACCCTTTAAAATTCTTCCTTTGAGAACTGTCTGTTCATTTCCTTTGCCCATTTATGTATTGGGTTATTCATTGTCTTGGTATTTGCTTTCTTAAGTTCTTTGTATGTTCTTGTAATTAGTCCTCTGATGTGTAGGATACAAAGTTTCTCTCCCATTCTGTAGGCTATCTCTTAATTCTGTTGATTGTTTCATTTGCTAATTTAATGTTATAGAATGTTAAGATGCAGAGTAGGATCGCTAACTGGGGCTTAATTACTAGGCAAAGTACCTTAAAGAAGGAACTTTCTACACATGAGCAATTATTCTCATCATTCAAAGGAGAAAAGGCAAAACCCATGGCATGATACCTGCCGAACTCTAACTGGTCAAATGCTTTGATGTTTGAAACCTCATCTTAGCTTTGTTATTTTTCTAAGAAGTGGATATAACATTAATATATCAATTTACTGATGTGCAAACTAAAGAACATTAAGATTTAGGTAACATATCTAAAATTGACAACAAAATACCACAAATGGGCTTATCCATGCAAAACTTATATTTATGAGTATTATACTTCCACATACTCATTACTGAACAAGATACTTTGATTTTCAACACATCATCATCTTAATCATCATTCAACCATGGTTTAATCATTTTAATTAAGCAACCTTTTCACTACTACTCAGATATGTATTGAAACGTATTATTGTTACTATTTTGAGATGAATGTCTGGTTATGTTGCCCAAGCCGATAACTTGTGGGCTCAATCGATCCTCCTGCCTCGGCCTCCTGAGTACCTAGGACTATAGGTATGCACAACCATGCTTGGCTTATTATTATTTTTGCCAAGAACAGAAAAACCACAAAAACCAATTAAATGGAAAACAAATATACTCAAAATAAATATAGTATTATGGTTTGATAAGGTCATTATGTATGAAGTGGAAAGAGGTACATAAAATATCTTCAAACAACCTATCTTCAATGTCTTCCTTGATGAGTAGGGAGATAAAGATATCTTTGTATTAGGAAGCATATTCAGTCA
Source organism: Pedetes capensis (assembly GCA_007922755.1). Taxonomy (NCBI): domain Eukaryota; kingdom Metazoa; phylum Chordata; class Mammalia; order Rodentia; family Pedetidae; genus Pedetes; species Pedetes capensis. Next base: position 30,893 of record VMDO01005895.1, on the reverse strand, counting down.
AGGAACTCAGTTTGGGAGGAAGGAAAAACCCTTTTAATAATGGCTATTAGTGATTTATGGGCTTCTCTGCTTGTAGAAATATTTTCAAAGCTTAGCTCAAATGCTACTGCCTCCATCATAAAGGCACTTCTTCACATTAAAAGGGGGGGAGGGAAGATAAGAATGAGGTCAATATAAATGGACTAGAAATCGCATGTAATTGTTCTAACAAGATAGAAACAAAGACCACTACAGAAAAAAGTTTCTATCTTAAACAGAAATGGAACCCAAGGACATATAGAAAAAATACTATATAGTAAAAGATAGAGAAGACTTGGATGGGAAACTTAGATGGGAAGGGGGGGAGGGGGGAAACATAGAGGAGGGTAAGGGGTAACCTATATGAATAATGCTTATCAAATTGCATATATGAAAATTGTCACAATGAAAAGCATGTCAAAATGAATCACATTATGATGTACATTAAAAATTTCTAAGAAAAAAAAAAGAAAAAAAAAGGCACTTCTGATGTACCAATTATTATTCACCACTTCTTCAGTTTAAACAATGCCTTGAAAGGCAAGTTCCTTGCAGGCAGCTGGAAGGAGAAAGAAGCCCCTCAGCAAAAGGTAATTAATTCTCCTGTGAAACTACCAAAGTTCATTCTAGACTCATGAAATAAGAGATAGAGACTATGAGTGGTTGCCTTATGATACTCTCAAGTAATAAGTAAAGAATTCATTCCATTTCTTTTACCAAAGGCCCAAACGATCTACCAGTACTTGGTGTTATGCATAGTACAACAAATGGAAGTGAAAGATAAACAAGATGCCCAGTTTGAGGGAGGATTTGGTCTACTCAAGAATCTGAGGAAAACAGCTTGGTAGCCAAATAATTGCTGTACAATGTGTATAATTCTGTGTACAATGTCACAGGAACAGCACAGTCTAGAAATAAGTTAATAGCCTTGACCATATCAGTTCCCAATATTGCTGACCTCACCTACTGTCTGCCCTTCACTCCACTTCAGCTACATTGGGATTACTTGAACACAAATATACATCTACTTCCAGGCCTTTGTACTTCCTAATCCCTCTGTGTGGTACTATAAGCTTGTTTCCTCTGTCTATTCAGGTCTCTACTAATATTACTTGATCAGAGAAGCTTTCTATTATCATTTGATATAAAATTATATCCCATCCTCTTAATCACTTTGCTCTAGGTCTCCTTATAGCTAATTCTTCTTCATAATCCTTATCAACATGAACTATTTATATGTTTGTTTTCTAATTCATCCATTAAGAATGAAAGATCCATGAAAGGAAGGATTTTCTTTTCTTTTTTTACTACTGAATCTACATAGCCTTGAACAGTTCCTGACACAGAGTGGACTTTCCATAAATGTTGGGTAAATAAATAGGAAAAGATGAAGTAGAATTCAGGAAAGATATTTACAAGGATGATTATTAGTGAACAGATGTTAGAAGAATGCCAGGAATTGTTCTCAAGGTACAAAAGAGCTGGTAATAATAGGTAGACTTGTGTTCAAAGACAAGGAAAATTAAAAACACAAGTTTAAGTACTGTGAGATCATGTGGTATTGATGGAGTGAAAACACTTCATTTGTGCTTCTACAACTTTTCCTTGTGGATTTAATTATAGAAGTTAATTGTTTACCACTTTTCTGTCTCAAAGAATTGAAAATTTTTTTTTTTTTTTTTTTTTTACTTTTTGAGACAGGGTCTCATTAAATTACGCAGACTGCCTTGGGTCTCGAACTTCAGATCCTCCCACCTCCGCCTCCCGAGCAGCTGGGATTACAGGTGTCCGCCACCACGCCTCGCAAATTGAGAACTCTTTAAGGGCAGTGACCATCTGTTACTCATATCTTTATTTTCCAAGATCTTTAATAGAGCAGATATTCAATGATTAGTAAATAAATAAGTGAAAGAACCATCTTTATTCATTAGAGAGGACAAACACACAAACAAAACCCCATTCATTGGTTTGTAAAGCCAAACTGTTTATTTTCCATTAAAAAGTGAGTATCTCAGTCAAAACCTTTAGAACTGAAAGGAATCTAACAGATACCTAATTCAGCTTTCCCATTTTTTTAGTTGAGAAAACTGAAGCATACAGAGTTTGATTACTCCAAGTTATGCTACTAGCTAGTTATAGTTAAAAACTGGAACTCCATTTTTAGCCCATCCTATGTTATCTTTTCCTTGGAAGGTGTATTCTTTTTTTTTAATTATTGGAAATTTTTAATGTACAACTTAATGTGTTTCATTCTGACATGCATTTCATTGTGACATTTCCATATATGCATTTTGTTGTACATGGCACGGATAAGTTCCCCCTTACCCTCTTGTGCGCGTCCTCCCCCATCCCCCCATCAACAACCTCTCTTCCATTTGCATGTCTTTTTGTGGTAATATTTTTCTTTATATTCTTAGATTCCAACTATGTTTAAGATCGAAACTTTTTCTGTAGTGAATTATCTTTTTACATTGTCAGTACTATTACCTGAATTTTTCTAGCCCATCCATTAAAGAATGGTAATAACCCATTCTTTGGTATTGTTGGTATAATTATATTTATTTCCAGAACTATTAAGGTGGGGCTGTTCACCCTGAGATCGCCCCCTCCCCCATTCCTCATTCCTCCCTGTTCCTCCTCTCCCCAGTCTCCTCTCCCAGAATTCCTCCTTTTGCTAGATCCTTCCCTCCTTCTTTTGCACTCCCCAAATTGTCCCTTTTCAGCTAAGTCGACTTTAGTTTTTTATTATGTTCTGACCTTCACATAGTATTTTTTCTTCTTCTAATTTTTGATTCAGCTCCCACATATGAGTGAGAACAAGTGGTATTCCTGGAAGATGTATTCTTAAAAGTGGCCTGGGAGCCAGGCGCGGTAGCACATGACTGTAATCCCAGCGGCTATGGAGGCACAGAGACAGGAGGATCGCAAGTTTGAGACCAGAGGCTATCTACGTAACTCAGCGAGACCATGTCTCAAAAAGTAAAAAAATGGGCTGAGGGTGCAGCTCAGTGGTCCAGCACTTGCAGAGCATGAAAGCAGGAGGCACTTAGTTCAACCCCAATACCGCAAAAAAAAAAAAAAAGAGTGGCCTGGGGGAGGCAAGAGATGGAAATGGCAGGCTGAATATGGTCAGAGTCCATTATGTACATGTATGAAATGTCATAATGAAATCCATTATTTTGTACAATTAATATATGCTAATACAAACTTTTTGGCTGGGATTTAGCTCAGTTGGTAGAGCGCTGCGCTGCAGTCTCTGAGGTCCTGAATTCAATTCCCAGCACCGCAAAAATGGGAGAAGGACGTGGCAATCTACTCCCAAGGCAATCCCGAAACAGTCTGCCATTGAAAACCCTATGAGGCTCTCTATGAGTCAGATACTGACTCAACGGCACCTAAGAACAACAATACAAATTTTTAAGTGGCCTGAAAAATTTATTGCCTATTAAAATAAAAGTTACCCATACTTTATGATATAGCTTAGAGAATCACTTGGACAAATCTGTGAGAAGTCACAAGGATCTTCATTGCAGGGTTTTGTTTGTTTGGCAAAAGCATAAAGTTGAAAGCAATGTACATATACACCAATCGGGAAATAGTAATATCTAATTTGAGATAGCCATGCTATGGAATTTTATGAAGCACTAAAAAAGAATATAGTTTGATATTCTAAAAATGAAAAGATGTCCAAGACACTGGTGAGGGGAAAAAGAAAGAAAAAGAAAAAGTAACAGGATGACATGCAGTACTGTTTAACATTCCTCAGTCACTGGTTCTCCCATCAATATAGGAGAGATCAAGTACAAAATACAGGAAAAAAATTTATGAAAATCTCATAATTAAACTTATTAAGTTGCATGCAATTTTTAAAAATCCTACTGTACATAATAAATATGCAAAATTATTGCTACATGTTAATCAAAAATTAGTGTTTGAGACGGAATTTTGTTAACAAGCCTGATTTGATAAATACACACTTTATATGAACTGAATTACTACTCTGTACTTAGTATTTTAATACTACTTAGTATTTAGTATTAGTACTTAGTATTTAGTACTTAGTACTTAGTATTTTAATACTGCTCTCTACTTAGTATTTTAGTACTAGTAAAGTAGTTTAGTAAAGTAGTACTTTACTAAGTACTAATACTAAGTACTTACTACTCTCTACTTAGTATTTTAATTATACTAAGAAAAAATCCACAAGATAGACGAAGTAAACACATATAAAATTTCATAATGATGCACATCAAACCTAACAAGGGTTACCTCTGGAGAAGACGGTAGTGGGTGAAGTGGCCTTTGATCTTGACTGTAATTTTCTTTAAAACAGGAGAATGCATCATTTATATATCAGTTTTTCTTTTGTTGCTTGTTAACATTAACTTTTCAACAAACTGAGCACAGACGTTTTCTTCTCTATTTAAAGAGAAACAGGACAGACAGGTAACAATCCTAAAGTATACAACACGTGAGGAACAAAACAAGTCCCGCAGGAGGATTTTTAAATAAAGATAGAAAAGAAGACGCATCAAGAACAAACAGGAACAATGGTGGTGTGAACACTACAAGATCTATTAGAGGGAAGGTTGGGGGAGGGAAACCGGAACCGACACTGGAAGCCCGAGTGAAAGCCACGCTGAATGGCAGAGCTGGATTCCATAGGGGCGGAGCCTACCGTACTGCGCACGCGCAACTAGGCCCAGGTGGCAGATGCCGCGGAAGCCAGGGCACCTACGAGACGCCGTGCCTCCTGGGTGCTGCTGCGCGTGCGCAGGCGGACCAGCGTCTGAGTCTTCATCTTTGCCGCCTCCGCCACCGCCTTCCCTGGATTTGAGTCTCGTGCTTTCTTCGTTCACTCACCGGCGGGTTCGCGCTTCCCTCGCGCCCCGGGACAGAGAGGCTGGGAGAGGGGTTGGAGGGGGCTGTTGACCGCCGCCTTTAACTTGTGCGTGGGGCGGCCATGTCGGCCGGCGAGGTCGAGCGCCTAGTGTCGGAGCTGAGCGGCGGGACCGGAGGGGATGAGGAGGAAGAGTGGCTGTATGGCGGTACGAAACTTCCTGTCCCTGTCTCTCTCCCGGGTTCTCCCAGGCCTCCGTTCCTGGCCTGCAATCGGCCCGAGTCCTGGCGCCGGCGCCCAGGGCCTCCCGTAGGATCTTTGGCCAACTAGGCTTAGGAAGAGCGCGGCGTGTGCGTTTTGGTCGCCGGCCCACGCCCCCCACCCGCACCCAGGTACCCCGCCCAGGACGCGGGCTTGGCAGGGCCCGGGCTGAGCCCCGCTTCGTCCTCCTCTCCGCCGGGCCTCTCTGCCGTCTCTCCTCCGCGCTCTTTATTCTTGTCTGTCGATTTTGAGGTGTGTTTGGTGTGTCTCTTGTTGCCTGTGGCAGTAGGATGCCCTTCCTGTCCCTTTCTTTCAGAAACAGTAATTCTGTAATAATAGCTAAATAAAGTTAATGCTGTAAAACTAACGTCTTGTTTCTTGATGGTCAATTTGTATGGAATGCACCTGCAAGGGTACCTCCTTGTCTGAAACTCGTGCTTTAAAAATAATTAATTAAAAGACAGAGAAACAGATGGAATGCATTATGGCCCATAACGAAAACCCTGAATGTCTCCTGTATTAAGGTGAAGTTTTTCTTTTCTAAGAAGCAGCTGTTTAACCCACATCGTTGATGTTCCTCATGACCCTTACTTAGGACTTAGAGTTTTCAGTGTCATCTCCTGTATTTCTTTTTCTCTAAATTTAATGTGTCTTATACTGTCTTCTTGAAGGGGACTTGTTTGACGTCTGGTTTTTAACTTTCAATAAGTCATGATCCCTCTTGCTTGTTACTGACACCAGATTTGTTCCCTGTCTAAAACATAAATTCTTTAGTAGTACAGTGAAAGTGCTCGATGGACACCACGCAGCTCTTTAACTGTAACTTTGGTGACACTTGTGAAAGAAAAAAAAATTCATGATCTTTGGTTAAAAGATTTAGCATTAGTACTGCTCTGAAATGTGAATGTTTTGGGTTTCTTTTACAAAGATCTGGAAATTTAAGTAGCTCTTAAATTAAGCTTATTAATAGCAGTAAAGTCTGATTTTTTTTTTTTTTCCGTAAAAGACGTATCTTGTTAAGTAATTATAAGGTGATCTAACTTTGGATATGCTTATAGGCCCATGGGACGTGCATGTGCACAGTGATTTGGCAAAGGACCTAGGTTAGTGCTTGTGATGATCACTTCAGATTTTCATAATACTGGTTTCTTTCAGAATGGTTTATATATTTACTTATTTATTTTATCTTATTTGGTAGATGAAAATGAAGTTGAAAGGCCTGAAGAAGAAAATGCCAGGTTAGTGAAATTTCTTGTTGATACTTTGACGGATTGTGTGACACACAGTTTTATCAACAGATTGTCAAAGTTGTTTCATTATGATTATTGGCTTGGTCACAAGATTTTGACTGAAGGTTGGAGGACATTGAATCTTTTAGGGTTTCTTCCTGTTTCAGGACTAATTCTATCTTATGTGCTAGTAATTTAAAGGACAGTTTTTGAAGTTAGAATTTGAATACTTTTCATTGTTAGGTAACTACTAAGTGAGCTTAGTAGTGGAGTATACAGCATAGTCATTAAACTACTGAGAAAAATATTTTAACTTAAAAATTTAAATAAGGAACTCAGAAAACTACTGCTGTTATAATTAATATTTTCGATGGTATAATGCATTTTGGTTATAATTTCAGTACTCTGTTTTATTCAGAGTAAAATTAACTAATTTGTTAAAAAGTTGATTTGTTAAATTATTATTGTTGTTAGGTGCCGTGGAGTTGTGTCCGACTTATAGCGCCCCTCCTAGGGTTTTCAATGGCTGATTGCTTCGAGATTGCCTCAGGAGTGGATCGCCACATCCTTCTCACATTGTTAAATTATTAGAAAAGTAAAAATATTTATTTTGAATTTCAAAACAACTCATGCATGCAAATACATGACTATGCTGACTATATTCTGACCACATGCTTTAGTATTCTAAATAATGAAGGGAAGATTAGTTTTGAAAAAGAATATTTAAAGGATATTTGGATTTAAAAAGTGGAGGAAATACCACTTCAAACCCAGTAAGATGGCCGTAATCAAAAAGATAAAATGGTGAAGTTATGGAGAAACTAGAACCCTTATATATTGCTGGTGGAGTTGTAAAATGGTGCAGCTGCTTTGGAGAACTGCTTAGGCAGTTTCCTCAGATGCTTAAACAGAGTTACCATATAACAGCAGTTCTACTCATAGGTACATATTGTAGGGAAATGGAAACATACATCCACACATAAACTTGTATGTGAATGTTCATTCATAATAGGTAGTCTAAAAATGGAAACAACCTAAGTGTCCGTCAGTTCACAAATGGATAGATTAAGTGTGGTATATACCCTTATGATGGAATACTATCTGGCAGTGAAAAGCACTGATACGCATTATGGATGAACCTTGAAAATGTGCTGAGTGAAGGAAGTAGGGAAATGGGGATTGACAAGATTCCTTTTGGAGTCTATGTGTGTGTTCTGGAATTAGATAGTTATGTTTGCAGTATATGAGCTTGCTAAAACCAATTTAATTATACCCTTATATGGGTGGATATGAATTGTATCTCAAGCTGTTGAACAACAAAAAAAGTAGAGGAAAAAAGTGAGAAGTCGAAGTAGAAATAGCTTAGGAAGAACTGCAATTAAGAATGTTCTTCTTCAGATATACCTCCTGTGCTTTTTTTACTCATTGCTCTATCACCTGGAATTTAATGTTTTGAAATTTGCATATTTAACTCAGTTTCTAATGCTAATCTCAACCACAGAATTGAGATTAGTATAGTTTACAATTATGAAAGTGATTATTTTTTATATCAATTTTTTCACTTGGTCAAGAAATTAGATTACATGGTGGTGGTGGTGGTAGGTACTGTAAAGTCGAGTCTCACTCATAGTGACTCTCATAGGGTTTTTAATGGCTAATTGTTTGGGGATTTCTTCAGGAGTGAATTACCATGTCCTTCTCCTGTTTTTGCACTGCTGCGGATTGAACCCAAGTCCCCAGAGAGTATGAAGCAGCACTCTACCCACTGAGCTAAACTGCAGGAGATTACAGAGTCTAAAGTTATGATCACATGCACATTTTTATGAAATAGTTTTGATCCCATTGGTTTTTATTCTTAGCTACCGTTCTTTTTTGTTTGGTGTTACTGGCGGTTGAATCCAGAATCCTGCTCATACTTTGCAAGTGCTCTACCACTGTACCGCATCCCCAGCCCATCTTATATTTTCAGTTTTGAAACAGGAACTCACTAAGTTACACAGGCTGCCTCTTGCCTGGAACCTGCGATCCTCCTCCTTCCACCTCCCAAATTGCTGGGATGATAGGTATGCACAACTGCACCTGGCCATTTAGCGACCAGTACTCAGTGCTTTCTCTTTTAATTCTGTAGTGTACAGCTTGATCCAGTTTATTAGAGATAGGCTTTCTTCTGCTTTCTCAGTATCACTGTCAAAATTTCTTTACATTTCTTATTAAAACCTCATCTGGAGAGCTGTGGTGTTTATTTTATCCCAGGGAGGTCAATTTAAATCTAATGAAGAGATCTCTGAACTGTGTCAATATCTGGTCAATATTCCTAGAAATGCTACTACATTTTTCTGAGACTTGGGTCAAAAAAATTTTTTTTTTAGAAGCAGCTTATAATTTTATCATTTCTAACATCTTAATGGTTATAGAGAATTAAAACTTCTAAAAGACTAGGTCTGTTGGGAAAGGAATTTGGTCACACCTGCGTGTATCTAGCTTGCTGTGTCATTGCATTGGTCTACGTAGGTTCTTGTTGTTGGAATTTGTCACAGCCGCTTTGTGATTATTCTGAAGCCTCTGTCCTTAACCATTGCATTACACTGTTTCTAAATCTGTCATGTTTTACCCATCCATGTTTTGGCTAAACATAGTATACTGTTCTGTGAAGTATAAAAAGTCAGTTGAGGGTTCAGTCCTGGTGTTACGTGTGTATATATGCATGCGTGCACATACACACACACACACACACACACACACACACACACACACACACACACACAGAAATCGAGTGGAACTTGCTATCCAGAAGTTTATTTAAGAACACTGAAGAATTGTACTTGAGTATTTATCTTTTTGAATAAAGCATTAGAAAAAAGAAAATTTAAATTTTCAGTTTATTTGTTTTGCTTTAGTTGGGATGGTGTTCTAAAATGCCACTGTGCAGATTAAATCAATTTATGTGGAAGCTGCTTGACAAAAGTAAAATGTAGGGGAAATTAGCAGAAATATAATGAAAAGAACTCTAAACCATGTCAACAGCTTAGAAAATGCTACTAAATTTTTCTGAGACTTGGGCCAAACCAATTTGCTCTTAGTGTCTATTTGTACAATAAAGTGATGGCTAATTCCTCATTGTAATGGCCAACTCAAGTCTCATGGCAGTATGTTTTATAGTTAAACTATATATAGTTTTTGTTGTGAAAGGACGAATTGCAGTATTAATTGGCTTGGAGCACCTTATTAGTATCAAATTGGAGGATAGTCTTCCATGCAGATAACTTTTTTCAATCTTAAACTTTTATTGTTTATGTAACAAAGGAGATATATCCAATAAGATGGATGAAACAAGACGTCAGGCTAAAGCCTGTGTGTTAATTGAACAACAAGAGTTAATGTGATCATATCACAAGTGTAAGTTTCTTGGGCATCAAGGAGAGAAACTCTTACATAGCTCTTGGCATTTATGGTAGTACCTGGCACACAGAAGATGTTTAGTAAAGATTTAGGATAAGGAAAATTGATTAAGTTTGTGCTGAGCTATACCATTGCTCTTACTTCTAATACTAAGTACTTGTTTTATGCAAGATAATAGGAGTAACAGGAAATAAGTCAGCCACATTTGATCCTTGTTCTTACCATCTAGTAGAGACAATAATTTTAGAAAACCTTACTAGGCATAGCTTGAAACTAGTATTATAATGTATCTGTACTTTGAAAAAGCAGTGTCTGACTTGTGTACTTATTTTTGTTATTTGCAGTGCTAATCCTCCATCTGGAATTGAAGATGAAACTGCTGAAAATGGCGTACCAAAACCGGTAACATACACATAAGGCTTTGAAATCCAGTTACTTTCATTTTTAAAATCTATGTTAATAACTTCATGATTTACTTATAAATAAACCAACATTTAGCATAACCTCCAGTATCTTGTGTGATCTGGCCCTCTTCTTAATTCTCTTACTTAATTTGTTGTTGTTGTTAGGTGCCATCGAGTCGGTATCCGACTCATAGCGACCCTTATAGGGTTTTCAATGGCTGAGTGCTTTGGGATTGCCTTGGGAGTGGATTGCCAGGTCCTTCTCCCATTTTTGTGGTGCTGGGAACCGAACTCAGGACCTCAGAGACTGTAGCACAGTGCTCTACCAACTGAGCTAAATCCCAGCCCCTTACTTAATTTAGTACCATCGAAAGTATATGTAGGACATAATGAGGAGAAGAAATAATGGGAAGAGACTTCAGAGGAAATACAACATGGGAAGGCTTGATGTCAATTGCTTTCAAAGAACTGAATGGTCATAGATCAGCTGAATGTATCATAAGTGAGCTTGATTGATTTTCAAAGCAAATATTGAATTCCATTGAATGTTATGGTTTTTTAACAATGCCTGTTTCATATGATAGTCCCAGACTTGATGCCTATTTAATTGATATTTTGAGGAATCCTCTGATATTTGTACATTTCAACCCCATAAAAAAGAAAGAAATTTATTCTGCAGGCTTGTTTACAAGAAAGCATTTGCCTAGGTCATATGCTTATTTACTATTATATAAACACATAATTGCCTTTTAGAGCCACAATAAAATCTTCATAAGTTGCACCACTTTAATATAAAGACATACAAGGTATTCCCTTAACTATTTGCAAACCAGACCTGTTCTAGTTATAAATGAATGCCGTAGTAATCAGGCTACTCTGTCACTGTTTGGTGATTTTTAACCTCAACCCTATGATCTCACAAATATTTTACTCATATTTTTGCCAATAATTTCTCAAATACTTGTTTTTTTAATAATTTTATCTTGTGGGTATCTTGCTACTTTGCCTTTGATCCATTTTGCAAAATGGTCACTTATAAGCATAATTAAAAAAAACAATACACAAGGTATTATTTACCAAAAGAAGGTGATGCCAAAAAAAGTTCTATTTCTTTATTCATAGTCTTACTCCTATTTATCCTCTAAAACATCAAAGTTGTTTAATAAATGAGTTGAAATAGCTTTATGGGCTTGTAACTTTTTGCTGTAAAACTATTATCAAAAAACACAGGATAATTACATTTCTAGTTATTAATATTAAATGTTGAAATGGATTTTTGAATGTATTTTATAATTGTTTATGTTGGTGTAGAAAGTGACCGAGACTGAAGATGACAGTGATAGTGACAGTGATGATGATGAGGATGATGTTCATGTCACTATTGGAGACATTAAAACAGGAGCACCACAGTATGGGTAAGTTGTTGTTGAGTATCATAGTGAAAGGTGCAAACCAAAGATACTATGCCTGTATGAGATTGTCAGTGTTTGATTGAGTTGTTTTTATTTATATAGTCATTGCACAAGCTTTAATAATCACATTATACAGCCAATTTGAAAACCAAAAACTCTCCTAATGCTACCACAACATAGCAAATCAGAATCCATACTTTAATGCATTTCCTTCCAACCCTTCTTTAAGATTCCTAGGTGTTCAGTGAGTCAGTGATAGTCCATACTTGATCCAGATCATGGAATGTAAACCTCAAGATCAATACTCAGGATAAAAGGCCTAATAAATAACTAATTTGATCCTGCTTTTACTGGACAAAAAAATCAAAAATCTAATCTAAATTTTGGATAAGTAATAAAGTAAATGAATGATAAATATAGGTGAAAATTACAATGTAAGGTTTTATGATTCTAACCAAATTTACAGCAGTTAATTTCCTTATAAAAGTACTTTAAATGCAACAGTCAAAAAACTCTGTTCCCATGTACGTACCTAATTAACTGCTATTAGAAAATAACTATCTGGTGAAATTATAATAAAAATTCTTTCCTATCATGTTAAGATAGAAAATGTAAAAAAGCCAGGCAAAAACAAAGATGGCTCACACCTGTAATCCTAGTGACTTGGGAGGCTGAGGCAGGAGGATTGCAAGTTTGAAGCCAGAGGTCACCTGCATTAAAAGTTAGCAAGATCCAGTCTCAAGATAAAAAATAAAAAATGGGCTGAGTTGCAGCCCAGTGGCAAAACGCTTGCAAAGTATGCATGCGGCCATGGGTTCAACTCCCTAGTACTGCCAAAAAAAAGAAAGGAAGGAAGAAAGGAAAGAAGAGAAGAGGAGAGAAGGGAAGGGAAGAGAAGGAAGGAGAGAGAAGAAAATTGAAAGAAACTCAGAAAATAAAATTTGGGCATGGTATTTCTTTATGTTTTTTCATTTGTTTTTCTGTAGTGTTGAAGATTAAACCCAGCGTCTCAAGCGTGGTAGGCAAGTGCTGTATCACTGAGCTATACCCTACCCCTGAGAAAATAAATTTGATAATTATTTACTTTGGGAACAGCATTTTCAGAAGCAAATTTAAAAAGCGAAGTGTATTGAAGGGAAAATACTAGATTGGTTAATTGTAAATTATTACAAAGTACAAAATAGCAATTTTTTTTTTTAGGTAACATGCTTTCATTACAACTTCATTTTATACATAAGTAAGGTCTAAAGAAAAGCAAGTATTAAGCCAAGCACTATGGCACATATTTGTAATCTCAGTAATTTGGGAGACTGAGAGAGAGGATCATTAGTTCCAGCCTGGGCAATTTAGTGAGACCCTGTCTCAAAATAAAAAATTTGTTAAAAGGGAGCTGAGGGTACAGCTCAGTAATAGAGCACTTGTCTAGCATGCACGATGACGTGAATTCAACATGCAATACTGTAAAAAAAAAAAAAAAAAAAAAAGAAAAGCTAGGTGCACTGGTGTATTCCTATAATACTAGTAATGCAGGAGGATCATGAGTTGGAGGTCTGAGGCAGCCTGTATAACTTAGTGAGGCCCTGTCTCAAAATAAAAAGTAAAAAATGGGCTGGGGGTGTAGCTCAGTGATATAACACTTGCAAAGCATGAGTGAGGCTCTCGGTTCAATCCTCTAGTATGACAAAAAATGAAAAAAGGAAAAGAAAAGCAAATATTAAAGTATGAATAATTTATCTTGTATAGGGATGTAATTTGTTAGCTATCTTTATGCAATTTGTTCATTTATTCAGTAGACACCTTTTAAACACTTTAATTTATCTGGCACTGTATAAAGTAGCAAACACAGTGTGCCTGTATCAAACCATCAGTGGTTGAGTCTGTTTTTACATTTTTCCATCTTAACTATGATACCTAACAACTCATTACAGTTTCACCATAAAATTATTTCCTAAAGATAAAGTTAACTCATTAGGTAAAGTTACATGAAAAGAACAGCTTTGATTTCCAAATTTATTAATTGGTGACGGGGAAGAAAAATATTATAAAATAGTTATTTTCTAGGCGTAGTGAGGAAGACAGGTAAGTGAGCAGACATCTTCAGTACATCATAATTGCTAGAATAGGAGCATGTACAAAGTGATTTGAAAGCTTTGAGAAGAGTTGCTATATTTGAATAATAAAAAGTAACATAGTTAACTGGTTATAGGTGGAGAAGATTAGGGACTCAATAAAGGTTTCTAGGGTAGTTGAGTACATGTGAGAGAAGCAGGTTAAAATAAATTTGACACATTTATTTTGAAGTACCTTTAGAAAAGGCATATATATAGGATCTAGTACCTAGTATAGCCTGAGGGCTCATGGGGGTTGGGAATCCATTTGAGGAGTATATTGGGTTTATGTGTAATTTTTCATATAGATAAGTTTCTCTGTACACAGTGACTATAAAGGCTTGGAAGCTTTGAAAAAAGTGATGTCTTAAAAGGTAGAGAATGAAAAAAAGTAGCTGGTAGGAAGCAATGAAGCATGTTCATTGAACACATGGCTAAACCATTGATAAATATTGTTTATTTTATCATGTAGTGGGCTGATAAGATTGTTGAGAGACAGTCCTTGACTTTTATACATTAGACTGTTGAATGAGACCCTTAGTACATGTATATACTACATGTATATAGATACTTCTTAGCTACTTTTGTTGTGAACTTACATTGAGACTCTTTCTCAAATAAAAATAATTAAATAAAAATGCACCTCAGTAATTTTTTTCAAATGTATACATGTGTAGTGACAACCAGATCAAGATATGGAATGTTACAAATATCATAGAAGTTTCCTCCTTATTTCTTGTCAATTCAGTTGACACTTTTTAAAAGTATTTATTTATTTTAATGGCTCTTGTAGGTTGAACCCAGGGCCTTGTGCATACTTTGCAAGTGCTCTATCATTGAGCTGCACCTTCAGCCTGTTCTTTATTTTTTATCTTGTGATGTTGTTAGGTGCTATTGAGTCAGTGTCCAACTCACAGCAACGCTATGACAGCAGGCTTTTGCCTGCATTGTTGTTAGTGCTTCTCTGCTATTCATAGGGTTTTTAATGGCTGCTTATTTGGGAGTGGATTGCCCAGTCCTTCTCCCAAGCCTACAGCACCTGGTGTTCCCAGGCAGTCACCCATCCAAGTACCAGGCCCAAACCTGCTTAGCTTCCGAGATCTGAAGGGATAGGACGCGACGATGGTACAGCTGCAGGCTTATCTTGTGATAGGCTTCCTCTGGCCTTGAATTTGCAATCCTCCTGCCTTCATCTCACCAGTTACTGGTATTACAGGCATCTACTACCCCACCTGGCTCAGTCAACACTTTTTAAATGCATAATTTGTCTGGCATAAGCAGACAGTGTTCTGCTTGTATCCCAGATTCATTTTCTAACTTGTAAATGAGTTCATTTTCATGAACAAAATACTCCACATATACTTGAAAGAAGTTTTATCAATGATATAAAATGTGAGAAGAAATAAAATGAGACCCCTAGATTTAGCAACAGGTGGAGAGATTTCACTCTTGCAGGATTATTATCTATTGAATAAGTAGGAAATAAGATAAAGCAAAGGTTTATAACTATTCTTTCCCTCCCAGCCATGTTTCTTGTGAAGATTGCTACGGTAAAATTTTGAGTTAATAGAAGGGAGACTTTTGGGATGGAAACAAGTCAGATTTGTTTCTAAAATGTATAAGTCGTGGTCACATCTACTTATCAAGTGGGTGTATAATACATTGAATATATTTCTGTTTTGTATAAATACTTTGTTTCTCAGGGTAAATTTTATTATTTTGTTTTTAGGAGTTATGGTACAGCACCGGTAAATCTTAACATCAAGACAGGAGGAAGAGTTTATGGAACTACAGGTAAATCTTTTATTTGCAGTTACATCTGTAGGGAAAAAAGGCGCATTTCCTGAATAGGTCATAAGTACATTGTAATAGCTCTTTTAATGAATAATGTTTGACCATATATCATAGACATGAGCAGATTTTTTCTCTATGAGGGCCAGATAGCAAATATTTTAGGCTATACCGTGTGTGTAGTTTTTTTGTTTTTTTTGTTTTTTTGTACTTTGTTTTACAGCCCTTTAAAAAGGTAAAGCTTTTCTTCACTTCCTATACAAAAACAGTGATTTAAAACATGGAAGTTAGCAGCTTCTTACTGGCACAATAATATCTTTGTAAGTAATAAGTATGTAATCTTTCCATTCAGTTTCCCTTAATGTTACCCTATAAAATTTGACTTTACCTATTTTTATTTATGGTAAATGTTAATTTAATTCTAGATGGTAAAAGGATGTTAATGTTTTCTATCGGTCTGTGGTATTATCTAGCTTCTTGCTAATGTAGCTCCCATGCCATTTTGTATTTCTGTAAAATAGGAACAAAAGTCAAAGGGGTAGACCTTGATGCACCTGGAAGCATTAATGGAGTTCCACTTTTGGAGGTGGATTTGGATTCTTTTGAAGATAAACCATGGCGTAAACCTGGTAAGATTATCATGGATTGGATTAATTTTAAAAGATTTTCCTATGAAGTGATCAAAAAAGTATTTTCAAGCATTGATTTAGAATGTTGTTTTTCCAATGTCATTTGTGTTGTCCTAAATAACAAGGACTTATATTACAAACTCATCTTGATGTACTAGCAGTTACTGTAAATGTAAACCTGCATATTTATTATAATGTCTTTTATTTTATTTTATTTTATTTTATTTTATTTTATTTTTGCAGTACTGAGTGTTAAACCCAGAACCTTGCACACACTAGGCAAGTGCTTTACCACTGAGCACTGCTCTGAATCTTTTTACTTTGAGACAGGGACTCACTAAATTGCACAGGCTGCTTCTGACCTCAAACTCATCCTCAAGTCACCCAAGTTGTTGAGATTATTGGCATGTACCACAGTGTCCAGCCTATAATGCCATTCCATCGTGTGTGTGTGTGTGTGTGTGTGTGTGTGTGTGTGTGTTTTGTTGTTGTTGTTGTTGTTTGAGACAGGGTTTTGCTAAATTATGCAGAATGCCTCTGGCCTCGAGCTTGCAATCCTCCTGCCTCCAACTGGTTGCTGGGATTACAGGTGTGCACCACTGCACCCAGCCTATAATACCATTTCTAAAGGGAATAATTTTTATCAAAATGTTTTACATTCTTCATGGTAGTAATTTTGAGAAGTAAAATTAGAAGTGGTGGTAAAACTGATGTAACTCTAAATTTATACTTTAATGCTTCATTATACTTTTGATGCTACGTGTAGTTGAAATATTTGCAGACTAAAAGTATGTTTTATCTTTAGGTGCTGATCTTTCTGATTATTTTAATTATGGGTTTAATGAAGATACTTGGAAAGCTTATTGTGAAAAACAAAAGAGGATACGAATGGGACTTGAAGTTATACCAGTTACTTCTACAACAAATAAAATTACGGTAATTAGTAAATATTACAGAATGCCCCTGCCTTTTCAGCTGTCCAACTTTGACTCCCCAAATAAGTCACATTCTTTCTAAAGGTGGTTAAATGCTATGTAATAGTGTAAAATTCTCCTTCTCTTTACCAGTAAGTTTGTTTTTTCCTTTCTTTCTGTTTCAGAGTTTCATATTAATGATTATCTTATGTTTTAAGTTTCAAGTCACAGACTAGCCACAGCTGGTTTGTCTTTATATGGCCTATCAGTTAAAAATTATGTGGTATTTTAATGGGGAATATGTTATTTAACTTAGGCCGAAGACTGTACTATGGAAGTTACACCAGGTGCAGAGATCCAAGATGGCAGATTCAATCTTTTTAAGGTGAATTTTAGTAAATTATCCTTGGTTGCTCTCATTTTTTGTTCTTGAGTCTGCTCCCATACCACTACTCAAGGGACAACTTTAAAGCGGAAATAGCTACCTTTTTTTTTCCAAACCTTTAGCTTTCTGGTGACTTACAAATTTGCTGATTGTTGTTTTATCTCTACTTTCGCAAGCATGTGAATTTATAGCCTATCATACTAACAAATGCCAAGTAAAACTATTCTTTGCTGTATGTTGTGGTTTTATTCTGAGTATAGTACATGTTTGTGTGTAGGATGTAAAAGTTCGTGGCAAGCGATTAAGCACTCATTTGTATGTAGACCATGCTCTAATCTTTATCAGCACAATTGGAGGCTTATTTTTCCCTAATTTTCTTGTTTAAAAAATGGAGAGGATGGTGGTATAATGTTTTGTCATCTGTGATACTGAAATAATTGGTGTAGTGTCTCTTATGGTTCAAGATATTTTCAAGAATTTCAGGCATTCTCTGAAAATGTGTAAAACTCAAGAAAATCAGATAAAACAATTGATTTTTGAAATTAATATTTTAAAGGAGTAGATTTATATGAAGGGACTTGAGGTTGGTATTGTCATGTAGGTATCAAGTCTGATTTCTGGCTTCTCCATGCCATGGTGTGATCACAGACCCAGTTTAAACAATAATATTTTCATACTTCTCTTGAAATTTGGTTGGGTAGTTTTCTCTGTTTCCCTTAATATTTGATTCTTATATTGAACAGCACTGGGATTACAATGGGTTTTATACTCAGGGAACTTTGTGGTCTGGATATGGAATTCTGTGCCCCTTTGGGGACTGCAGCCTTATCCACCAAAATACTGCCTTATGCAATGCATGTGCTATATCCGCAGATGTAGCTGCTCTGCTGGACACAGTTCTGTATAGAGAATTTAATTTTAATTTACATCCTACTATAGGTAAGTGGGCTGGGATTTAGCTCAGTTGGTAGAGCACTGTGCTGCAGTCTCTGAGGTCCCGAGTTCAATTCCCAGCACCACAAAAATGGGAGAAGGACCTGGCAATCCACTCCCAAGGCAATCCCAAAACAGCCATTGAAAACCCTATGAGGGTCACTATGAGTCGGATACCGACTTGACGGCACCTAACAACAACAACATAGGTAAGTATTTGGTTCTTGTTGTGTTGTAAATACTTTGAAAGTATTTGATGATGTCTACCCTATTTTAAATGGTCATCAGGTTCTTTTTGTGACATTAGGTGTTGAATATTTTGTTATTGCTCATTATAATAAATAGCTAGAAAACTTATATTAATAATGAACTAGTTCTTTTGCAGTGGTGCTTTTTATTTTCTTCTAACAAATAAGAACTGCTATTACAAAGTGTCAACTTCTGTATATTTTTTAATAGTTGACTTGATAAAAATAAAAACTAGAGTCTTGTCTCATTGATGATAGCCATTGTGAATGCATATTTTCTATACATTCTATTAAAAATTGCTTTGGTGTTTCTTTTGGTTATCTGAGAGGAGGTCATTATCTCATTCTGATTTGTTTGATTCTGAGTGAATAAGTGCTTGAATTTGATTGGTGTAGTGCCATGGTTTTCTTGGCTTGATAATGTGCTTAAATACTAATAATGTCTGTTAGATATAACTGATTTGGGAATAAGGTATGTATTTTAATAGGGTGTGTGGCAAGCATTTTTTTCTTTATATTCTTTTTTGTAAGAAATAGTGCAAATAGGGCCTTGATGAGAAAGACCTTGATCTTAAACTATACAAACGATCTTAAACGTACAGGCGTTTGTGTAGGCAGTAGGAAGCCATTTGAAGACTCGTGATCAGTAATGTGCAGATCTGATTTTTAGAAAAAGAATGGGAGCTGGCTGGACTGTAAGTGAGGGAGATGAAAGGCCAAATAGAAAGCAGTTGTGGTACTCTAGGAGTGACATAAACAAGGGCCTGAACTCAGTGCTGAGTGGGCCAAGGAGTGGATTTAAGATACAACTTAAGTTATTTTCGTATCTGCTACAGAGATAATTTTTTTCATCCTTGGTCAAGTAAAGAACATCCTATCAGTTTCTTTAAGATACTTTCGTTTTTACTTTAATTCTCCAGCATAGTAGTAAGTAAAGAGAATAGTACAAAAGAACCTCCACATGCAAATCATACAGCTTGGTTATCAACATTTTAGTGTTGAGATAATAGCCTTTTGTATACTTCTGTGTGAGTAAGTTTTATTTGGTTTATTCATTTATGTATTTTTGCTTGTTTTTTTGAGACGTGTATTATGGTGCAGCCCAGGCTGACCTTGAATTGGCAGTCTTTCTGCCTCTACCTCCAAAGTGCTGGGTTTACAAGTGTGTGTCACCATGCCTGACTAAATTTTTTTCAAAGTAAAATAAGATGGAATTTAATAGGTATAAAAATACAGTTTCTCAGTTGGATGCAAAAACAGTTGTGCAATTATATAATTTGTGGTGAGGGGCAGGAGAGAAATAACTATTGGGAATGGGTAATATATGTAAGAAAATATTGACCACAGCCTAACTTCTCCTCTCCTCTCTGTCCTCTCCTCTCCTCTCTTCTTTTTTATTTTTTTGGAAATAGGTTTCCCTATGTAGCCCGAGATCATCTTGAACTTGTGATCCCCCTGCCTCAGCCTCCTGTGTGGTAGAATTACAGGTGTTTGTCATCACGCCTGGCTCACGGTGTTTTCTTAAAATATTTTTCTAACCAGCCAGGTGTGGTGGCACATGGCTGTAATCCTGCACCTAGACAGGAGAATCACAAGTTTGAGGCCAGAGGCAGCTTGCGTAACTCAATGAGACCCTGTCTCAAAATAAGAATAAAAAGTGGACTAGGGGGTGCAGCTAGTATTAGAGTGCTTACAAAGCATGCATGGGGCCCTGGGTTTGACCCCTCAGTACCACAATATATGTGTGTGTGTTTGTTTATAACTATATGTGTACATGTGTGTAGTTCTTTTTTTTTTTTTTTTTTTTTTTTCTGTAGATGTATGAACTTTCTCACCAGAGTTCTGAAATTTCAATTATCTTTCTTGGTCTTGTTTTCATCCATTTTACCAAACAGTTGTGCCCTCTTAATTTGGAAGCACATAACCTTTATTCTGGGGCAGTTTTCTTTCATTTCTTTTCTTTTTCTCTTCCGCCTTCTCTCTTCTGAACCTCTTATTCATTCGTGAGACTTCTTAGACTGGTTTTTCCTGTTCACCATCTTTTTTTCTTTCATCATGTAGGAAATTTCTTCAGCTTTAAAACCTTTCTACTCAGTTTTTTTTATTTCTACTATTTTTAATTTCCAAGAAAATCTTAGTTAATTGTAATATCTTATAATTTTTACAGTATCTTTTTCCTCCTCTCAAAGGATGTTAGTGGTAGGTGAGTTGTTTCTGTTAGGTTTTCTTCTTGGATAGTCTGTTTTCTTAAGTTAATTTTTTAAGTTTGTTATTTTGGCTTCTGATTTGGGACTTTTCTCAAGTGTTATAGATTGTTACCATTCACTCATGAAAGAATGGACTCCTAAAAAGTTGATTGGAAACTGTGCATATGAATAGGACTTGCTGACTGTAGGCTTTACTGTAGGGCTGATCATTTTTAACATGTTAGTATCTTTAGATTTTTTTTCTTTTCTTTCATTTGTTCTTTCTCTCTCTCTTTCTCCCTCTCTCTCTCCCTTCCTTCCTTCCCTCTTTCTTTCCTTCCTTTCTGGTTGAACCCAAGGTCTCAAACATACTTTGCCAGTGCTCTACCAATATGCTATACCCCTCAGCCCAGTTTTTATTTTTTATTTGGGGCAGTCTTGATAAGTTACACAGGCTGCCTCTGATGTCAAACTCTAGATCTCCTGCCTCTCCCTCCTGAGTCCCTGGTATTACAGGTATGCGCCTGTACCCAGTGATCTAATTTTTCTGAGAATACATGCCAGCACCCTGCCTGGAGGGTGTATGCTTGACTGGTTCATATGTTCTGGGAGCTTGAGCTATCAGTTCCCTGAAACTTGGGAGACTGGCCACGATGTTCAATTAGTATGTCTTTGCTTTTGCATTGCTGATTGAGGATTCCGCTTTCTTTGGTCTGATCATTATTTTCTTTATCTGCTTTCAGAGTCTCAAATCTTCTTGCATTCTCAATTTTTTTTGTGTGTGGATTTTGAAATAAAATTGGAATAATTCATTTATAACTTTCAACATTTCTTGTTTTTACCCTAACATTATTTGGTAAATGTTTTCCTAGGTTATTAAACTTTTAAACTTTTACATAGTTACATAATCTATTATTTGAATATGTCACAATTAACACATTTCTTTTTAAAATGTTTGTAATGTTAAACTTTAAGTGATTATGATAGCCAACTAAAGGAAGTTCAAAAGTAAGTCTGAAATTTGGTATACTGACAGAATAATTTGAATGAATATTTAGCTTCTTAAGCTTATAGGTTTTAGTTAAGTTTTATTTATATTTATAAGATCCGACACGAGTTTGTTTTTAGGAAATCAGTCATTGTGTCTTATAGTCATTTCTTACAATAATAATGATGTTTTGGTTAAGTTTTAAGTCTGTAATTCTCAGTGTAACATCTAAAGACCATTCAGGTTGACTGGGAAGCTTGCTGGAATGGTGAGCATTCTCAGAATTATTTAATATAATGAATATGTTATAGGGAAATGAAAGATAAAAGAAAAGTTAGGAAACACAAGCAGTTCTTAAATGTTTAAGAATCTACCGTATCTTCTCATGTTTCCCCCTCTGTGTACTTTTTTTAAATCTATGCTGCTTTTCACCTTTCTTTTTATGCCATTTCCCACTTCTCTTCCTCATCCTGCTCACTTCCTCCTTCCCAGTTTTTAATTGACTATTCCAGGCAGTGTGTTAGGTTGGATGCATAATAGACATAGTCCCCAATAGTCTTGTAGTTTGAATAAATAAAGAAATCTGAATAAATAAGAACAATGTGTGTTAAATAATCATGCCAAAGATGTTATAAACTGCTGTTCTTTGATGGACTTGAAGAAGTGACATTAAACCTGAGTTCCAAAGTGAATCAAATAACAAATTTTAATTGAACAGTTATGGTATGGCAAGACCTGTTTTTGAGGCACTTGGGGTACAGATTTATATTATATATAGTCCATATCTTCAAAGATCCTGTACTATAGTGGCAGCAGACAGACGGTAATCATTACAACAAAATGAGATAATTTCAGATAATGTTACTAATGAGAAACTCTATGAAGAAAATAAAAACTGACCATTCCAGGAGATAATTTGAATGATACAGTGTACCTTCTCTGTCCCCTAGTAGGTGCATGAAACTGCAAATGGTACTTAACCCTCTTGTCTACTGTGTTTTTCTCTATATACATAAATGTGCATGATAAAGTTTAATTTATGAATTAGGCACAGTAAGAGATTTTAGAAATGATATAACAAATTTCAACAATACACTGTAATAAAAGTTACATGAATGTAGTTTCTGTCAGTTGTACTATAGGTCTTGACGACTTCAGCATACCATGTTTGTAATTTTCTTTATTAAATTGAGAACTTTTACCTTTTCACTGAAAAGAAGTACTTTATAGCTTCACTGTGGCATTTTTGAATTGCCAGCATTTCTTCTTTTCTTTTTTGCAATACTGGGTGGTTGAACCCTGGCCCCTGCACATACTAGGCAAGAGCTCTACCACTGAACTGCATCCTAAGCCACTTTTTTTTTTTTGAGACAGGGTCTCACTATGTTGTACAGACTGTCTCTGGCTTCGAACCTGTCACCTTTTTGCCTTGGCCTCCCAAGTTGTTGCTATTATAGGCATGTGCACGGTGCCCAGCTAGCATCACTACTCACATGCTTTGGAACCATTATTAAATAAAATAAAAGTTAGTTGAATATCAACACTGTTTTCACAACAGTGGATCCAGACACCCAGATAGCTAAATGATTAATGGGTAGGTAGCTTATACAGTGTACATGCATTAGACAAAGGAATGATTCATGTCCCAGATGGGTTGGAGTTAGGAAGGTGAGAGAGTTCATTACAGTATTCAGACCATGCACCATTTAACATACAAATTGTTTATTTATGCAGTTTTCCATGTGATAGTTTTTGGATTGTTTTGACCCGTAACTGAAACTATATGAAGTTAAACTATAGATAAAAAGAGAACTAATGTACTCAAGTGATTAGAAAGAGAAAACTATGAGTAGATTTGGAGAGGGAATATACCAAACAGAAGGAAAATCTGGTACAAAACCACTGGCAGAGGAGCTTATATGTTAATAAGAATAAGGAAATGAGGCTGTTAGGACTGGTCATCACGAAGATGAGTTGAGAAAAAACAGAGAAAAACAAGATCAAAGAGATAAGCAGGACCCGTAACCTGTAGTCCTTGATGGCCATGTTAAGAAGTGGATTTTATTCTGGTTGTAATAAAATAAAAAATTGTTGGAGAAATTTGAGCAGGGGAGAGACATGAGTTGATTTATACTTTTAATAAGATTGCCTACAGTGTTTTGTTTTCCTTGAGAAACTTAGATGACAGTGCCATTTATTTATATGAAGAAGACTTGGAGAGTTATCAGTTTAGGGGAAAATAGTTTAATTTTGGCAGTGATAACTTTGAGAGGCCATTTAGGAGTAAGAAGTTGGATAAAACTTACTGGAGGACTATGACTGAACCACCCTCAAAGTATCTGGTAAGAAGAGAAAGGATAGGATTTACAGACAGAATTATGGAATAAGTGGATGCCTGGTTTTACAGTTAACATAACGAGGAAGAGGAGGTAGTAAGGAAATAAATAAGAACAATAGGGTGACTGTCTTCAAGCATCATGTCTGCTGAACTAGCCAGGATGTGTTACTGTTACTAGTGATGGAAAGTAAAGAAGGGTATGGATGTGCAGGAGCAGTTTCTTTGCATTGGTGTTTCAGCAATTCACAATCTAAAATACAAAATGGTCAGAATGACTACAATGGCCACTGATGCCCTTGATAAGAGTAGTGAACACAAAAGGGGAAAATTCTTCAAGGCTTTTCTTGAACTTTGAAACATGAAGTTATAACCAGGTATCTTAGACTCGTGGTAATCTGGAGGAATTTGTGAAAGTCTCAAAGTGTTACAGTTTGTTGGGGTTCTAACAAACTTTTTAGTAGGTGGAATATTAGGATCCTGTAATCCATCTTTGATGCCTATTCTTCTAATGCTAATATTAAATAGGTCAGTTTTAATAAATATTCAGCTATGAAGTAGTCTCTGTATTTAACTTTGATTCAAATGTTACACGCTTACTTTGACATCTTAAATGCATTATATTTGAGTGTACTATTAAATTTAAACAAGCTAATAACTTTTTTTTTTTTTTTTTTAAGGTACAGCAGGGAAGAACTGGAAATTCAGAGAAAGAAACAGCACTTCCATCTACAAAAGCTGAGTTTACTTCTCCTCCATCTTTGTTCAAGACTGGACTCCCACCAAGCAGGTTAGTAAATTATTGAAAGGCATTGGTATCTTTACATTGTATTTATGCTGTATTAAGTGTAAAGTTTCCTAGTGTTCTACCAACAAAAACTGGAACATTGTACTTTTAGTACCAATTCCTTTGACAAACTTCTAGGTGCTATTCCATTAAAATAAATAAATAATTAAAACCTGGCTAAGCAAGAAATGAAGCCTCGTATACAGTTATGTGAATGTTTGAAGAGGTAGTCATGTTTGGGAAAGGTAGTGACAATGATTATACTGTTTTCTGTGCATATTATTTTTATGTAAATATTTGTTGGACTTCCTAGGTTTAGATCTATTTGCTTAAAGGAATTTTTCTGATTTTAGTAAAAGGTGGCAGAAATTTCAGCCTGGAAAACCTTTCAAATTAAAATGATTTTTTTTCTTTGGTTTTATGTGATAACACCTAATTTTGTATCCACAAAATACCAAACATAAGAGGTAGATATACTGGAAAATGTCCTTTTTCTGAAATGTAATTACCCTGTGGCCCCATTACAAGGAAAATAGCAAAAGATAGGATAAGACTTGGAAAGTTTGATGATGTCCACAGTTGAATCTTGGGTTAGATAAAATCTGGGCCTGAAACAACTCCTACTAGTTCTCAACTACACCATTTACTTTTCATGCAACATGTTTTAATTTATTTTCTACAATTTTCCATTTTTATTCTATAATTTCTTATTGTTATAAGAGATTATACTAAATAATATGCAAATATACTTTCTAATATGCACAAGGAAGAGATCATATGAGAGCATCTAGTTTAGCCCTAAGGTAAAGATCTTGACGCTTTTAGCCAAAATGAAATGTCAGAAAGTGATAAAAGATTTTTATGGATTGTCATAGATACATCCAAATGTAATTATTTAAACTAAATGCAATCTCATAGAACGTTTGAAAATTTTATGATGGCTAAGGAATAGATCCTTGTAACATAATATTTTTTTTTTTAAAGAGGTCAACTTTCATTCATTGAGTTTATGGTGTTTTGAAGTACAGAATATTAAGAATTGGAATCTGGAATTAGACTTCTGGGGCTCAGATTTTGGCTGTACAACTTACTAGTTGTGTGTCCTTAGGCAAATCTCTAATCTTGTTAGGCTTGGATTTCGTAGTTTATAAAATGTAGTAATAATACTTCCCTTACAGTGCAGTTATGTGTATTAAATGAATTAATTTATGTAAAGTGTTTTAGAACAGTGCTTGGTACATAGAAAATACTCTATAGTTGTTTGCTGTTAAAATTTAACTATTTAAAAATAAATAGCAGTTTTTCTGTACTTTGCTTTTGTTTTTCATTTGGACCAGATTGTGTAGCACCTTGTACCATTGTAAGAACTTTGGCTTTTCTTGTATTTAAAATGAATGGGGAGCCACTGTGGGATTTTGAGATCAATATAAGATAATATGATTTAAGTTGTTAAAGTCTCAGTTTAGCTGCTTTACTGATAATAGCCTACAGAGTGATGAAGGGTGAAAATGGGCCAGTAGTTGAGAGGTTGCAGGAAATATCTAGGTGGGAAATAATGGTAACCTGTAGTGGTAGAGATGGTGAGAAATAGTCAAATACTGGATCTAATCCAAAAGGTAAACCAATTTTGATTGACTGTATGTAGATCATAGAGAAAAAGAAGTTAAGGATGAATCCCAAGATTTTTGTCCTGCTTAACGCAATTGGAACGATGGGAGTTGTCATTACTGAGGTGGAAAAGATTATAGAAGAGTAATGTGGCTTTTGGAGAGAGCTCAGTTTAGGACATAATCAAATTGAGATGCCAGTTCAACACAAATAGAATATTTGGGAAGTTGGATATGTGTATCTGGAATAAGGAGAATATATCCTAGAGAGAGACAATTTGGGGTGATGATCACTAATATGAAGGCTATTGGTGATCTTGACTAGGATCGTTCTTAGCATAAGGTAAAGGTAAAAAACTTTTGAATGGATTCAAGGAAAAAATGAGAGAAGAAGAATTAGAAAGTAAAAATGTGGGGTTTCTTTTTTCTGTGGGTGTGGGACCAGAGAAAAGGAATAGTATTTGGAGGGAAGTATTGTGTCAGGAGGTTTTTCAAAATGAAAGACATTGCAGCATTTTGTATACTTGAAGGATGAGCTAACCAGAGGAGAAATTGATGATACAAGACATAAGGAATCAAAAGGGATCCCAGCACTTGGGATGCAGAGGCAAGAGGATCACGAGTTCTGGGCTACATGCTAAGACCCTTTCTCAAAATCAAATAAAGGAGGGAGAAAGGGTAATTGTTGTACCGCAATGTTCTTAATAAGGCGAGAGGAGATGGAATATAATATGCAAGGGGCAAGGTTAGCTTTAAGTAGGAGTATGGACAGCAAACAATTCATTCATAGTAATGGGAGAATGTAGGTTATGCGGCCTCAGTGCTGGTATGTAGGGAGATAAGGGAATAATTGAAATTTCTCTTCTGATTTCTTAGCATTTTTCCCAGGAAAATGAGATACAGACTTATCTGGAGAGACCACAGATGGTGGAATGGGATGTTGAAGGTTTAGGAAGAGAAGATCTGAATTAGTCATTTTTGGAGTGTGAATACACTAGGCAAAAGGAGGAAGATCGCTTGGTAGAAGCTGGAGGGAAATGCGGGGTCAAGAGAGGGCTTATTTTCGAAATGGGAGAACTGTAAAGTGTTTTTTTAATGCTCATGGTAATGAATTAGTAGAAAGAAACACTAATGGTGCAGGGAGAGAAAATGTGTAAATCCAGTTTTTCTGGAGATTAATGCCATGGTTTAAAATAAGCTGTGTCAGGTTTGCTCAACATTTGTTCTTGAAATATGGCTAGAGTTGTGTTTAACAGGAGATGGAGGCTATACTAGATATTAATGACAGAAGGGCCAAAAAGTGAGCATGTAATCAAAGGGGTAATTATTAATGATGATCATTGATCTATGGAGAGGTGAAGAGGGAGGGATGGTTAAAAAGTAGGTAAAGGAAGGATGGGCAGACTAGGAGGCCCAACATTACCAATGAAAAAATGAATAATTATCTCTGCAACCTTATAACATAGCTAGCATGTTAATACTGCCATTTTTTGTATATAAAGGACAGCATGCACTACACCTTAGGTAAATTGTTTTCTGGATTCATCTTCAGTTGCTCAAAAGGGTATTTTTAAATCAATGTGAAATGTTTCCCTTAAAAATTGTGAGTTTTTTTCTCTTATATTCATGGAGATTGGATAGAATATTTGGAGATAAAATTTTACTCATGATAGGAAGAAGGAGGTAATGTCATTTCTTAAAACATAATAGAGACTGCAAAGCAGATACTTAAGAGTAATGAGTTGTCCCATTGACCTAAGCACTATATTTCCATTGCTGAAATCTTCAATTGCCTTATTTATGTACAGGTAGATTTTGTTGCGTTTGCACAAAACTTTTTAAAATGTTGTTTTGGTACTTTATTAATAGAAATGTTGAGTTTCTAACTTTCTATACAACTCAGCAAATTGACATACTTAAAGTAAAATGCTGTATTTACCATATCAGAATATTCTACTTAATATTTAAAAATCTTCACATTATTTACACAGAAAAGTGACTTTACAAATGTATAGCTTGAGAAGTTATCACAAATTGAAGATACCACTGTAAACCAGCATAAAGATCTAGAAACAGAACATGACTATTCTCTCAGAAGTCTGTTATGACCCCTTCATTTGTTCTCTTTTATTGTTTTATTTTGACAAAAATTCATACTCAGAGTTGCAAGAAAAGCACAAAGAACTTCCATATACACAATTTCGCCAGGTGCTAATGTGGTGTCATATTTGCTTCATCATTTTGTTAAAACCATTTTCCTTTCTGAGTCATTTGCATGTTAATTATGGGTATATTCTCCTCTACTCCTAAATATTTTTCATCATGTATTTCTTAAGAACAAAGATGTTTTGTTACATAACTGTGTTTAGAAGATACAACTAACAAATTCAGAAAAATCTCATAATGAATCAATACTTTAATAATGCAGACCATAAATTTTGCATTTCCTCCCCCCCCCTCTTTTTTGAGGGGTACTGAGGGGCTGAACCTAGGGCCTCACACATACTTTGCAAGTGCTCTACCACTGGGCTGCACTCCGAACCTATTTTTCACTTTTTATCTTGAGACAGGATCTCGCTAAGTTACACAGGCTGCCTCTGGCCTCAAACCTGTGATCATCTTGCCTCTACCTCATGAGTTGCAGGGATTACAGGCATGCACCACCGTATCTGGCTTCCAGTAATGTCCTTTATTGCAGTTCTTTTCTTTCTTCCTTGATTTAAGATTCGCTTTCCCAGAATCATTCATTACATTTAACTCTTTTATGTCTTTATTCTTTTAAAATCTGGAAAGGCTTCTCAGCCTTTCATTATATTTGGTGACATTGAATTTTAAAAGAGTACAATTCAGTTATTTTGTGGATGGTTCCTCAATATGGGTTTGCCTGATAACCTTTAGGTTTTGCTTTTGGGGCAGGAATATTATGCAAGTGATGTTGTGCCCTTCTTAGTGCATCAGCCTGGAGATACATATCAGTCTGTACGATTTTATATGTGGTGATAACTTTAATCAGATAACTTGTGGTGGTGTCTTTCTGTTTCCTGCAATGCAAAGTTACTGTTTTCCTATTTGTATTTAATAAGTAATTTTGGGGTTGGGGAAGTAGCTCAGAGGTAGAGTGCTTGCCTAACATGCGCAAAGCCCTGAGTTTAATTCCTAGCACTGCAAAAAAAAAAAAAAAGGAAGTTTTGGGAGCACAGGGTGTAAATGTCCCATTCCTCTTCAAACTCCCAAGAATTTTAGCATCTGTTGATGATTTTTGCATTGATCAGTTACTAGCTAACAATAACAGTGAACTATAATGTCTACAAAATAGCAATTATATCTCACTTCTACTTTAAAATAAGGTCCCACCCCTCACTTTTTGTCACTTAGGTTCATTAATTCCTTTTTCTGTTTATTTTGTTTTTTGATATTTTTGAGACAGGGTCTTGCTCTGTGGCCCAGGCTGGCCTTGAACTTGCAGTCCTCTAACTCAGCCTCTTGACTGCTAGGATTATCAGCATGCACAACTAGATTCATTAATTCTTAATTTATGTGTGAGAGTGTGTAGGGGGGTTATAAGTATGGTTTATGTGTATATGTGGTGTATAAGCCATATATACAATTTGCATATACTATAATTCATTTTGATGCTCAAACTTATATGAAATTTGGTCATTGAGAACCTCTTTAAACTGGCTTGTCATCATTTGGCATGTCACCATATTTTTTGTGGAGGGGTTCTCCACTGTTTGGCATTACCAAGATGTTCCAGACTTATACTTTCCCTGCTTCTTCCCAAGTACTATTCATTTCTTGAAAGCACTTACTCTTACAAGGAAATGGTAATTTAAAATCAAGATTAGGGTGCTATCTGTTGCTCATTGTACTAGGATAACATTATTTATTTCCAGGCATTTTCAGCACTCAAAGCTAGGGAAAAAATAGGGATTTCAATATGAAATTGTCATGTGCATATTCTTTTTATAGAACTTTGATCATGAAATAGTTTCTTATTTACATGAAGTCCAACACCATGGAGTTTTTACTTTCCTAAACTTCCATATTACATATCCCTTTTTCGCACAGAAAGAACCTGGCTCCGAACAACTTTAATATAAATATTCGATTGGTATTCAGATACAACACAAAATAGATTTAGAACTTCTACACTTAACCATAACAGAAAACAAGCCATTAAATAGAATTCAAGAGTTGTTTGCAATTCTTTTTCTGTTTTATTTTTCCAGACTAAAGATGAGTAGTGAAAATATTATGTTCAAAAGTTTACTTTGAAGTGATAATATTAACCATTAAAATATAATTTGGTTCATCATATCTTTTTACTTTTAGCATTTCTTTTCTTTCATAGTCACTGATAAAATTTTATTTTTTGCATTTGTAAAACATTTAACATAATTCCAAAGACTAGGCTAT